>NSDO01000323.1:12255-44878 GCA_002286825.1 Lagenidium giganteum
TGTCGCCGTCTTTGACCCAACAGTGATCAACAGCGCAGCCGCATTATTTTCAAGTGCGTAGGTTTAATGTGGGAGGGAACCGTGAACGTCCACGATGACTTTCCCGCATTTGTATGACTGTATCCACGCTCGATCACCTATATCCACAACTTCTTACACGCATACGTGCACGTTTATCACAACGCATAGACGTTACCAGTAATGAAAACACTGGACATCAAAATTCACGATTTAGCCTCACTGGTTTTTCTTGACCACTCGCTTCTTCACTAAAACTCCTTCACTAACGTATCTGTCGAAAACTTTCCTTTGAGTGGCGATAAGATCCGCGCTTTCTTCCGGCACCTTCACACTGCAGCAAAGCAGCATTCAAAGCATCCGCAAACGCATAATCTTCACTTGCGCAGGGTCTACAGCACTGTCTTGATCCTGAAAGGCGTAGTCGTCCGAGATGAAACAATATGCTTGCCGACAATAAATGGGCCACAGCTGTGGCCGTCGCGTTGCTTTGGAGTGTCGATGTAGACAACACTAGTTTCTGGCAGTTCATCTTTATCTTCGTCTTCCAACATCTTGGCTTCGACTCTATCCTCGTCCTTTGCTATGTTGACGTCGGCCTTGGCTTCTTCGGCCTTGTCGCGCTGGTACCAGGTCTTGAGATACGGGTAAACACGCTCGTCGAGTTTCTGTCGCAGGAGTTTTTGGTTACGTTGATCCACGCGGTGCGGCTGGTGCAGCGTGTCTTTTTCGTTCCAGTTTTGTCGACTTCTGTCTTCCAAACATGTGACACAATCATCAACACCCAAGTGTTCAGCGGGAACAACACGTGCTCCATTGTCTCCAACTTGGCACACGGAATCAGAGCCATTATGTTGTCGAGCAACACCGAGTCCAGGACGTAAATACCTTCTCGGTCTCTTGCCATTGTCTTCAGCGCAAAGTTGATTGTGGCGTCGTTCATCCACGACGTTCTCGCAACGAAGCCAACAACTTGATCGAACGTGATTTCGCACTGGCTGTGCGGAACATTTGACTTGACTTTAAATCGGGAATTCAAAGACGCTTCCTTCAATGCGCCGGTGACTTGGCAGGCGACCAACTCATTCTTTGTCTTGGAATCGCGATCGCTTGACGTAAAGTGCTCGTTGTGTACCTCTGGTTCAAAAAGCGACACGGACTTCGTTCGATTGGAAACAGCTGGAGCATTTTTCACCCAGCGAAAATCGGCTTTGTACTTGGTGCATACTTTAAGAATGCGATAGAACTCGTCGTTCTTCCATATCGCGGTCCTACAGCGCATATAAGCACTATTAATCCATTGTACCCATTGTGTCCATTGTGCCGATTGTGTCCACTGCGTCCACTGTGTCCACTGCGTCCACTGTGTCCACTGTGTCCACTGTGTCCACTGCGTTCACTGTGTCCACTGCATCCACCGCATCAACTTCATTCACTGCATAAACGTACTCGTTGAATGCAGCCCCTTGCTTGCCGATCCATGTTGCCATTAGCTGCTTCGGTTTGTCGCTGTTATCACGAGCTTCGCCGCCAAAAACATTGCGCTTCTTGGTGTCGACAAGCGCCGTTTTCATCTTGACGCTGATGCCCGATGGGACGACAAAATTATGCTGAAACGCACTTTTATCCACCACTTCACGATGTAGTGTGAATGGCATAGCAGCTGTCGTTCATCCTTCGAGGATACAGCAACTGAAGCTTTTCCATCTCTTCCAAGTCTGGCTGGTTCCTGAGAATGTCGACGAACTGACAGTCACAACCCAGCTGCACATTTGCGTATCTCGTCGCAGTTCCTCGCATCTGCTTGCTGTTTTGCACGCCTGAATTCCTCGACGGTGCCTTCAGGAAGCCAAAGTCGAATAGACCCCCCTTGTTTGACGTCGACACGGTAGTTCCCTCGTTGGTTTCCTCGTTTGTCGTGAAGGGTTCGGTGTCGTCGGACTCGTCGGGTTCGTCCTGGTCGCCCTTGTCGTACTTCCTGTCGGCCACGATCGCTTCCTCATTGGTGCGACAGAGATCGCAATTCACGAACTCCTCATTCGTGAACTGCGTAAGGACTGAGGCTTGCGTCGAAACGGGTGGCTCGCAATCTTTCGGGTCTTGCGCCAACGTAGGCGACTCGCAATTCGCCGTTTCGTTTGCTTCTTTCTCTTCTACATTTTCCTTTGCGTTCTTCTTGTCCTTTGCTGTCTTGTCCTTGGTGTTCGTGTTTTTTTCTTCGTCGCGCGTCGTTTCTATGCTTGGAGAACTTCGCCATCTTTTTTTTCGTCGTTGTTTGTGCTTTTGACACCGATGTACGCGACTTCGCTTTCTCAGTGGGATGTTCCTGGTTAGAGTTGATCGTCAGTGACGTGAAGGCGATGGTGAGTAACAAAGACGATGGCGATGGCGGATGACATGAACTTGTACCTTCTTGATGAGTCTCTCGTACACGTCTTCAACAAACGCCAGTCTTCCTTAGACGCGCCGTTCACCGCATCCAACTCATACCCTGCCACGTCATTCTCGAACGACAACACTTCATCGCAGTCCATCACACTGTCTTCCGAGTCTTGCGATTGCGAACGAAGGGCAACACCATCTTCATCGACCCACGAACCAAGTAGCTTCACTAACACGCATTGAAGCTGTCCAACCCGGCTATAAAATTTGTCCGTACCCATGTTCATGAGTTTGCGAGTGATCTCTTCGGTCAGTGAGCTGACAATGGACGCCTTTTCCATGTCAGACAACACCGGGAACTGACATACCTCTTGCCGACGCATTTTCACATAAGACACGCTTGGTGCCCGCGACGGCTCCTTTGGCGCCACAATCTGGGCTGGTTCAGCATCGATCCGTACACTGGATAGCTCGTCTATCGTTTTTGTTTGTGTAGCAAGGGGCCATCGTAGAACAATTGTCCATGTTCCAGCGTTTTGCTAGCCCGTCGACAGATAGCTTGTTGAGTGGAAGTCGACAGAGTTGATTATGTGTCGTTTGGAGTTGATCGTTTGCTTGATGGAGTTGATGGCTGGTTGCTTGGAACTGGTCGAGTGGGCGGCCACAAACATGAGGTGTCTGCATGGAAGATGCGAGGTGGAGTAGAACAAACAATCACTAGTCCAGCCAGTTGTCTCGACCTGGTATTCGACACTGCTCACTGGGCTTGACCTGATCACAAACTTGCCGTTGCACTTCTTAGCCAGAACATATTCTTCAGCACTTGATACGCACGAAACTACTGGCGCAGCAATCTTGGCCACCAAAACCGATGCACCTTCGCGAGAAGTGGGCGCATGAAGGGTGGAGTGTCCTCGAACACAACCGATCGCGACTTGAACCGCAGAACGTGATGCTGCTCTCGTCTTAAGACACCCGTAGAGTGGCGAAACACAACTTGAATGCACTTCTCAATCGCGATCTTCTTCCCAAGCGTGCGCTTCAACTGGCACCAGTACGACTCCAGTCGATTTGACGTCGCAATTAAGGCGCTGAATACCTTGCCACGCATACCGTTTGCCCACATGTCAATGCAGTTCCACCAGTTCTTCTTCAGGTACTTGAGCAGTGCTGGGTAATTGGAGCAGAGATCTGTCACACTTTCTTGGTGTAGCTCGAACTCGGGTCGTGTAGGAGCATAGACACACATTTTCAGTTCCTTGAGCACTGCAACTTGTGTCTCCATGTCGATAGCCTGCGCCCGGGAACTCAAGACGTGCTTCAAGTACTTTATAACGTGGAACTGGCACCGCAAGACCTGGCATCTTGAAACGCCTTCTCAAGCACACGCCATTTCACAAAATCCTTGTCGATCACAATTGATTTGATGTCCTTCCAGCATGCGTTTTGTTCCTTCATGTAGCTGATGACCGTCGTCATCATGTCAGCAGTCTGCTCCACACATAGAAAGTCAAGAACCGACATTCCGTGGCCTGTTGGACAGGTAACCATGAAACAACCTGCCGTACAGGGGATGAAGTCGATRRTGAGTTGATGCTGTGRATAGAGTTGATGCGGAGTATCGCGATTCACTKATCTAGGTAATATCCTAAAGTTGTTCGTATTGTGCGTCCAGTCGAGGATGAGACTGTCACCCCACCGACGMATGGCTTCTTGTTGCAATGGCGATTGGAGCACGATTCCGCAGACAATGTCGGTCTGGTCGCGAATAATCTGACAACGATAACCTGGCAGCGTCACAAACTGGGTCAATTGCTTCTTCATCCGCGCATCAGCATCGCTGCCACCGAGCCGATCACGAATCAAATTCTGTAGCATCTGGACCGTGTAGGGTCTTCCGATCTTCGATGTTACCCACTCAGCAACGCTGTGGGCGTCGGCATTGACAGCGACCATATTCTTGACTTGTCCGARCAAGTCGTCGTCGTCAATTCGAGATGCGTTCAGGTATTTTGTGAACAGCTGATYGGATAGCTCGTGGTTGTGGATATTAACCTGGTGGAAACGAGATGTTCAGAAACAATAGCTTCCTGGGAGCAATAACACGAACACGGTCGTACCTCATTTCGTGGCATCACTTTCCACACGCGTTGTCCATTTTCCCCAATCGTGCACATTGCTTCAAGTTGCAACCGAGCATCACATCCCGTAAAACGTGTCGACTTTTGCTGCTGAATGTTCTTTCCCTTGGATTTTTTGGTAACTCCATGCACGCGACGAAACGCGCGGTACTTGTATTCAAATCGCTCGGGAAGCAGCTGGGCTTCAACGTTCATTTCCTCGGCTCGTTTTTCTTCCAACCTAAGCAAGCGAGTAGAGTTGATCGAGAAGATTAGAGTTGATCGAGTGTGCCAACGTTAGACAGAATTGACAATCAAACGTACGTATTGTATGACAACTGTGTTTGCGACGTTCGCACGCGATACATCATGTTCTTCTTTGCACAGAAGGTGGCGAACGCTGCTTTCGCTTCATCAAACGAATCAAAACCGAAGCGATCGATGACATTTGTTTTCGTTTTGTGCTCGCGCATGATGCGAAGTTTCTCGCCGCCGAGGTTGGCGTGCGGTCGTTTCTTCGGCTGGTATCCCAGTAATTGGGACGACCTGTCGTTGCCGCCACTGGGCTCGCTCGACTCGGCCTTTTCGCGAATCGACAATTCTTCAGGCAGCGCCGATTATTGCTTCACGCGGCGGCGCTTCAGCTGTGGCTCCTCTGGCATGGCGCTCGAAGCGACCTGCGTCGCCGGGTCTTCCGACGAATCACTATCGAAGAGGGCTCCTCTGGCATGGCGCTCGAAGAGATCTGCGTCGCCGGGACTTTCGACGAATCACTCTCGAAGTCACTGCCATCTATGCCGCGCACATGCGTGGAAACGACACGCGGCCGAATCACAGCAATCGATGTGGCATCTCGCTTACCAAAGGACTTCTTGCTAGTTATCTTGCGGACAAGCGCATTTTCGCGCGCCATCTTCGCGCGCCATTTTCGCGCGCCCGTGCGAACCCTAGACGCCACCACCTTGGCACTCCTGCGCTTTCTTGGACCCGCAGAGCTGCCAGTGCCTACTGATCCATCTGACCAATCACCAACGCTCCCACGACATTTTGACCGCTACTCCCTCCATGATGGCCGCATATACTTCTGTGACAATCACGATCAGCCCCGCCTGGCGATGCCACGTGTCAAGGAGCTCGTTGGGCACGTCTCGAACGATTTCACGATAGTCCGATGCTGTGCACGGCATGTTTTGCGGTCCCATGGGCGACCACAGATGAGGGCAAGGTATTTTGGAGTGTCCATGGGATCCCATGCTGCCCAGAGCATAATGCATTCTATTCAACACAAATCCTTGTTGCTGCGACAAACGACAAGCTTCTCCATCTTGCCGGGCGACATGCTTGCCCGCTTGACCGTCTTCGTATTGCCGTATGCACTAAACACGCGCTCAACGCACTGCTTGCAAAAGGTACAGGCGTGGAAACGCATGGCGATGTGCCCTTCACGACTGAAGCACGTCGCCATAGAGTAAATTTGGTTCGTTGTCCCCCTCATCGAAGAATTCTCCCAGATCAACAGTGCGAGGGTAGTAGAGCTCACACTCTTTTTCCCAAGATCGCGTTTGTGTGACGCGAGAGCCATTTTTGCTTGAATCTCCAGACGTAATGCCGTCATCGTCGTGAGTGAAGATTTGTTTTTGCTTGGCGGTGGCTCGGTTCCCAAATGCTCGGTGACTTGGGACACCATCGCATCCACAGCACTCTGAAAGTCTTCGTCGTCCATGCGCTGCTCAAGGCGCTCTATTTGCAAACGCTTGTGCTTGCCAGTGATCTGACGATACCACAAGTATGGCACCAAAACCTCTGCAGTGTGGTACGCATAGATATCAAGGTGTGGGTCCAGTTTGTTCTCCATACACTTGATAAAATCTTGCTTCATGGTTCGAAGTTGTCTGGTGTCAGATTCGTTGAGAATCATGCTCCTCTTGAGTATTTCCATCGCCAGCAGAACACATGGAAACGTCGGCTTAACCTGGCACTGTAGGAAACAAATCAAGCACCTCTTTCACGGAGCGAAGGAAAGTAGCCAGACTGTCCATGGCATCCCAGTCGATGGCGGTGAACAGTGTCACATCATTCCGTCCCTCCAGGTCTGAGAGTACTTCTTCCTTCGTTGCCACCAGCAAGACCACCATGTCCAGCAAAGACATCCACCGAGTGCGAGCCTCTTGCTTTAGACTTTGTGTGAGATGAGCCATCAAGCCTGCTTGCTTGAACATCCTCACAATACTTTTTTCCACTCTCAATGCTTGACACCACGTTCTTTGGAAGTTCAGGGCTCCCCATCCAATCTCCACAAACGGTTGTGAGCCGATGCGCTAGGCATACAAGGTGATCCCCGTACATTCTTCCCGTAGCGACCATGTTGGCGCCTGAGTTGCTGATCAACGTCTTCTTGAACTCCGCTCCTTGAATTTCATACTTGGTGAACAACTCTTCCAGAAACCCAAAAATGTGCTTCGCTGTGCTCGTTGTTCCCGCCGTCTCCGTCACTGCGATGCACTGTGGTGGAGCGGCACTGGAAAGCCTGCGACCAGTCGCCATACGTGTCAGGTGGGACCAGAACCGCGGCGGGTCCCAGAATCCGGTCCCATAGGTCGGTCCAGCGGGAAGATCCGGGCCGGGTGCAGCTCGGAGACCCGAGCCAACGAGAGAGCGAATCCAGGCTCGGCTCGAGCGGATCCCGCAAGTGGGAAGCACCAGGAGGCACGCGACATGGCGCAGGTGACGACAGAAGAATATCCTGACACGATCTAATGCGTGTGTGGATCCAAGATCGAGAGGATGCTCAGAACAGCCTCATGTTCMAAGGCTGACGGCTAACCAAGTGGATGCAACTGCGGAGAGCATGGAGAGCTCTGACGCCTTCCATGCTGCCAAGCATTGATCAAACAACCAAGGTTCACTGCTGCTAATCGGCTTGGGACCAAGTGTTGGGTGGAGACGATGAACGAAGTGGGCGGATCCAGTGCCGTCGCAACACCAGCTACAGCAGTTGGAGCTGACTCCATCGTCGTTGGCGAGGTGTACAGGTCGGGATTACTGCGGAAGGGTCCTCGAGTGCTACGTGGATGAAGTACAGTGCATCGCATTGACATCTGTGCGGTTGCYGCAAGGCGGGAGCACAGGGCTGCTCGTTGCTGGCATCTTCCTGTGCTCGAGCGGTATCGATGCATCGAGTAGGTGCTGGTAAGCGTGGCCACTGCGGTGGCGAAGCGAGGGACCTGGTAGCCTGCGTCGGCGTGGTCGTCAGGTGCAGATCACCAGCAGACGCAACGCTGATGCGCGAGCATGAGTGCATGAGGTGTGAGACTCCCACGCTGGATCCAGCCGTGTGCAGCACTGGATCCAGCCGACTCCAGCTGTCAAGAAGAGTGCGAGTAGCACGGTGTGTGGGCATGTCCTCACGATGCGAATGGTCCCAGCAGGTTGCGGGAGATGCTGGGCGAGTGGGTGTAGCACCGGCCGACTGAATCCAGTTGGATCCGGGTCAGCGGGAACAGTCTAAGTTGGGTGAGGCTGGTTCCTGGTGGTTACATGTTTCTCTGCATGTTTTAGATAAGTAGGAATTTATTAGTAGGTATATTAGTGCGTCGACGGTTCCGAGCCGTCGGCGGTTGCATTTGTAGCAAAGCTAACCACCGGGCGACCGGTGGAGAAAAACAGTCCGAGTTTTGCTTTGTCCTGCACAAGCGCCGCGCCTGCGAGGGAAGTGTTTTGGCCCCGCCGTGCCGCGCGTGCAAGGTAAGCTCTAGAGCGTGCCGCCGTGAGGGAAGTGTTTTGGCCCCACCGCGGACACAGCTTCTGACACCCGGCCTCACAACCCGGGTGCCGCTCGAGGCTCACTCACGTCACTGCATCCGCGTATATACGTGCACTACGAAGAGGAACCAGCGTGGATCCAGAAACAGGGATCCCGCTGCAAGCGAAGTACTACCCTAGAAGTTACGCCAACATTGCTAGCGGCCGAAGACCATCCGTCCGTTAGAGCTGAAGACCCAGAGGATCCAAGTAGCCGAAGACCATCCGTCTGCTCCTCCAGGTCCAAGCACCCCACTTCAACCAGTCAACCTAACGTCGATGAACACCAGGCGTCAGTCTGAGGAGCCAAGAACTGAAGACCCGCGCACGTTCAAGATGTCGAAGACCAAGACCGTGCCGGTTTTGTGGCAGAGAGCGGCTTAGTCCCCACGGACAAGGCCAGCCCTCCACCACAGCACCTCTCGACCATAACACAATTCTTTACGTAGTGAACCAAGACACCGACGTGCTTGGCCTGTGACAACGAGCATGTCCAGCCATCGTACGAGAAGACAAGCCCAAGGGACTGGTGATGTACGCGTCGGCAAGCTCCACACGAAGACGAGAAACGATTTTGTCATACATCACATTCACCCTCCTCGAAACGGTTGTAGAGTGCGGTAGTAGTTGGTCAACGATCACCACACCGTGACGAGCACCACGCTCCATGCACTTCGTGATTAGGCTACGCATAGCCGTGCCTTCAAAGAGCGAGAATGGACGGATGTCTTCGACACATGCCGCCAACACCGCGTCCGCAATCTCCTGCTTTGCCTGGGTACCGACGTCGTGGCGGCGCAAGAATGCAGCCATTGATGTCTGCGTCTTCCTTGGCAGTGCGCACTTCTTCATGTGATTGAGCAGCACTGTAGTTCCATGTTGCTTCTCATATCTTCTGGCGTACTTCATACACCGACGACAAACGACAAACCCCGTGTCGATATTAACTTCTCCTTCCGCTTTTGTTACACGAAAGAAATTGTTCCAGACAGGGGACTTCATCGTCTTGTCCACGGCTTTCAGCATCAGCTTCTTCTCACTGACACGTCGTAGAATCTCACCAATGTCCATTGTCGATGCTGAGATCGGCACGATTTCCATGAGAGTCAAACCTTGTTCACGCCAGAAGTGCGCTGTGAGCTGCAAAAGCTGAATGCCTCGACGTGGTCTCGACGTGGTTGCTCTCCGAGCACTTGAGCACAACGTCCATCACATTTCCCGCAGACCGCGGCGGGAAGGTGGACAATCCATTGGTTCCCATGGGATCCCATTCTTTGCGTGGGCATGGGTGGGAAACGTGGGCCATGGGAATTCCCGCCCAGTGCAGTGCTCTGGTCCGGTGTATAGACACCCTGGTATCGACCGCACATATCGTTAGGTGGACGCGCATCACTATTGGCCGCACATGCTACGCGATATCACTCGCTATGTGAAGGGATGCGAGATCTGTGTTCGAACAAAGGCTCGCAACCAGAAACCGCCAGGACATTTGAACAGCCATCAAAGATGGAGCTACGTTGCCATGGACTTCATCACGCAGCTCCCACCGACACAGTCACAGCAAGATGCTGTCATGGTCGTCGTTGACCAACATACCAAGCGCGCTCATTTTGTGGGCGGGAAGGTCAACGATAGTGCTGTACACATTGCACAGAGATATCGCGATGAGACATGGGTTGCCAGACGTCATTTAGTCCGACCGTGACTCTAAATTCACGTCAACATTCTGGAGCAAGTTGTGCTCGTTACTGGGCGTCGAGCAGAAGATGACGACGTCCTTCAGACCGCAAGGTGACGGAATCACCGAAGGTCTGAACCAAACGATCGAAAACTATCTGCGTGTATTTTCAAATGCAGACGCGAAGGCTTGGGACCGACATCTCAGTTCGGCCGAGTTTGCATATAATGCACGATTCCAAGCATCGATTCAAATGTCACCATTTGAGGCTGACATTGGGTACGTGCCGCGAGCACCAGCGCCACTTGCTTCGCCAGCACCACAAGCCAATCAAGCAAGTCATGAAGCGTTCATCACAGACCAGCTGGACGTCCTCACAAAAGCTCGTCGATGCATTGCAGAAGCTCAGGACAGGATGGCGAGCAATACAACAAGAATCGACGCCAGCAGTCATTCGATGTCGGTGCCGAGGTGCTTCTCGCTGGTGGGAATTTGTCAGCAAGGCATTTGGGGACATCGAAGAAAAAGCTCGGAGCACGATGGGTTGGCCCATACACGATCACCAAACGAAATGGACGCGGCTACTATCAACTCAAACTTCCCCCTGGAATCAAGATCCACCCAGTATTCCACACCAGTGCTCTTAAGCCCTACATTGCGCAGGAGAATCGTCGAGAATTTCAGCGCCTGTTCAAGGTTCGCCTTAACGATGGAACGGAGGGTGAATTGATCAACCACACGCGATCCCGTGGTGTGAGGATACGTGGCTGTCAGAGTAACATCCACACAATGTCCCGGATCCTGAAACAGTGTCCACACGCAATTGCAGCTGAGCCCAAACAGTTGGATTTGATGTATAGGACGTGGCAGACCCGTAGTGGACAGACTAGTGTTGGACACTGCGCACCCCAGCATTTGCATCCCAATCAACAAGCAAGAGTGTCACACGTGGTCAACTACGCTATGAAGTGAAGTGGCTTGGACAACCGGCAACGACATGGGAACCCGTCGCCAACTTGACCTCCATTGCCGGTCTCATTCAACGCTACCACAAACGCAAGGAGGACGACTGCTCCAGAGGAGGGGAATGTCACGAGATCGCCAGCGACAGAAGTTCTTGGTTTTCATACGTTCTCTTTCTTTCTATGTTCTTGAGCTCCTTCGGAGAACGCACTCCTTCTCCCGAGTTCTCGTGCACGCTTCTCGGAGAAGCTCGGGCTTCCGACAGAATAATCCTACCGTATCACTTTTGACTCACGTCAGCCAGTGACGCAGTTGGATATGGACGGTCGCTGCGGAGCTTAGCGCAACCCTAGTTGTGCTTCTCTGCTTCTCCAAGCCACGAATTTTGTTCAGCCCAGGATGATGGAAGTGCTTCATACAACCTTATTTGTGGAACGATTTCGGGGGCGAATTTTTCTTGCAAGGAATTTTTCCAACTCGCGCAACATCACTAACTACCCTATTATGCATGCTAAACCCTAAACGCTAAACCCTAAGTACGCTAGAATCACCGTGTATATTCCACTAGCTACGATATCCAGTGACAGCTACCCAAAGTACGAACACCACACCGTACACGTAATGATACGTACGCGGTCGATTTTGGGGGAGATTTAGATTGCAACAGGCAAACGCGCGATCGCACGGGCGCGCAAAAATGGCGCGCGAAAATGCGCTCGTCCGCAAGATAACCAGCAAGAAGTCCTTTGGTAAGCGAGATGCCACATCGATTGCTGTGATTCGGCCGCGTGTCGTTTCCACGAATGTGCGCGGCATAGATGGCAGTGACTTCGAGAGTGATTCGTCGAAAGTCCCGGCGACGCAGATCTCTTCGAGCGCCATGCCAGAGGAGCCCTCTTCGATAGTGATTCGTCGGAAGTCCCGGCGACGCAGATCTCTTCGCGCGCCATGCCAGAGGAGCCCTCTTCGATAGTGATTCGTCGGAAGACCCGGCGACGCAGGTCGCTTCGAGCGCCATGCCAGAGGAGCCACAGCTGAAGCGCCGCCGCGTGAAGCAATAATCGGCGCTGCCTGAAGAATTGTCGATTCGCGAAAAGGCCGAGTCGAGCGAGCCCAGTGGCGGCAACGACAGGTCGTCCCAATTACTGGGATACCAGCCGAAGAAACGACCGCACGCCAACCTCGGCGGCGAGAAACTTCGCATCATGCGCGAGCACAAAACGAAAACAAATGTCATCGATCGCTTCGGTTTTGATTCGTTTGATGAAGCGAAAGCAGCGTTCGCCACCTTCTGTGCAAAGAAGAACATGATGTATCGCGTGCGAACGTCGCAAACACAGTTGTCATACAATACGTACGTTTGATTGTCAATTCTGTCTAACGTTGGCACACTCGATCAACTCTAATCTTCTCGATCAACTCTACTCGCTTGCTTAGGTTGGAAGAAAAACGAGCCGAGGAAATGAACGTTGAAGCCCAGCTGCTTCCCGAGCGATTTGAATACAAGTACCGCGCGTTTCGTCGCGTGCATGGAGTTACCAAAAAATCCAAGGGAAAGAACATTCAGCAGCAAAAGTCGACACGTTTTACGGGATGTGATGCTCGGTTGCAACTTGAAGCAATGTGCACGATTGGGGAAAATGGACAACGCGTGTGGAAAGTGATGCCACGAAATGAGGTACGACCGTGTTCGTGTTATTGCTCCCAGGAAGCTATTGTTTCTGAACATCTCGTTTCCACCAGGTTAATATCCACAACCACGAGCTATCCGATCAGCTGTTCACAAAATACCTGAACGCATCTCGAATTGACGACGACGACTTGTTCGGACAAGTCAAGAATATGGTCGCTGTCAATGCCGACGCCCACAGCGTTGCTGAGTGGGTAACATCGAAGATCGGAAGACCCTACACGGTCCAGATGCTACAGAATTTGATTCGTGATCGGCTCGGTGGCAGCGATGCTGATGCGCGGATGAAGAAGCAATTGACCCAGTTTGTGACGCTGCCAGGTTATCGTTGTCAGATTATTCGCGACCAGACCGACATTGTCTGCGGAATCGTGCTCCAATCGCCATTGCAACAAGAAGCCATKCGTCGGTGGGGTGACAGTCTCATCCTCGACTGGACGCACAATACGAACAACTTTAGGATATTACCTAGATMAGTGAATCGCGATACTCCGCATCAACTCTATYCACAGCATCAACTCAYYATCGACTTCATCCCCTGTACGGCAGGTTGTTTCATGGTTACCTGTCCAACAGGCCACGGAATGTCGGTTCTTGACTTTCTATGTGTGGAGCAGACTGCTGACATGATGACGACGGTCATCAGCTACATGAAGGAACAAAACGCATGCTGGAAGGACATCAAATCAATTGTGATCGACAAGGATTTTGTGAAATGGCGTGTGCTTGAGAAGGCGTTTCAAGATGCCAAGGTCTTGCGGTGCCAGTTCCACGTTATAAAGTACTTGAAGCACGTCTTGAGTTCCCGGGCGCAGGCTATCGACATGGAGACACACGTTGCAGTGCTCAAGGAACTGAAAATGTGTGTCTATGCTCCTATGCGACCCAAGTTCGAGCTACACCAAGAATGTGTCACAAAACTCTGCTCCAATTACCCAGCACTGGTCCAGTACCTGAAGAAGAACTGGTGGAGCTGCATTGATATGTGGGCAAACTGTATCCGTGGCAAGGTATTCAGCGCTTCGAATGCGACGTCAAATCGACTGGAGTCGTACTGGTGGCACCCAGAAGATGTCGAAAATGAAAGCGTCCGCTCGATTCTTCTCGTCGTCGTCGTCCTTTGCATCGAAAATGGCGCGCTTGATTGTATGTGTGGGATAACGATCTTCTCAGGTGCGTGTGCGTAGCGTGTGAAACCGAGGAAGTCGTTTTGGTATTCTTCCACTGCCGCACGCTCAGCCATCGTCAAGGCTTCCCATATGAAGGTAGGCGGTCCGTCGATGTCGATTTTGTTGGACATCCAGTCGAATAAAGATCTGCTTTTCAGCCGCTGTGATCTCTCGCTGGTGGCCATCCGGCCTTAGAACCACCTTCGAGTAGTCTAGAAGTCCCCGCGGTGTCTTGCCATCTTCAGACCAGTATTAACCCACCAAGCGCCTTAACGTGGAAATCAGCGATAAGAAAAAACCTTGAATTCTTATCGACGATTTTTCATCGACCAATCATATTCGTTCATATCAAGGCTCCGATTTACTTTCCCAGCAAATTACTGCCAGCGCACCTAGGATTTACGCCTCCGATATTTATGGGAATTTACGATTCTGGATCTGTGACGAGAGCGCTCCAAATGACGTGTGCGGCCAACAAGAACAGCTCAGAAGATGGGAATGTGTTGCGTGAAAATGAAGATGAATTATGTCAGCGGCGGCGGTCATACAAGATAAAATGCCGTGTCGACGTGGTAAATGTTACAGATAGGACGAGGGGATTTGGCCGTGGATGAAAGCGCAAGCAGAATTCTCGCTGGCAGCCTGAGCGATGGCGATGGCAGAATGGTTGCTAAAGAATCACGATGCACAAGCCGCGTAATCGACCACAGATGCGTTCAATGGCTAGCTGGCTTTGTGGACTAAACAGCGTGTTGTGGCAGAAAAGCACACTCGTATCCTGCAAGTCTGAATGACGGCTAACGTCAACGTCCGATACGCCAGCTTGGATCAGCCAGGCTTGGTAAAGCCGCACGTGGTTGTCTCGAAAGCGCTTGATTGATGACAGTCCGTGCTGAACAAGATCTGCGCGCTTCTCGATGCCGCAGGAAGCCCTGGCAACAGTCTCGAAGGCAACCTGTGCAACCACGTTTCCAATGCCAGCCCCAATGTCAACAAACACGTCCGTATCCATAAAACCGATTACTTGAATCAATTTCGTCGTACGGCTTGCCGTCAACTCCCCTGCGTTCTTGTCGATCTTTCCGCTTGGTTGCCGAAAATCCGCCTTCGTCACGGCCTTGAACATTTCCCACACAGTCGCGTGAGATAAACCAGCGATGTAGCTCGGTGCATGGTCTTCAGGATTTCGTGCGATCGCGATCGCCTTCTTTCTTTACGCAGCCTTTTGTTCTCCGGTGCCGACAAGAGTGGCGGCTCGTACAAGTTCGCGATGACGTTGGCAATCGATTTCATTGTCGTGGCAACATCGTCATCGTCACTCTCCGGTTCTTGGAACAGCTCAATCAGCTCATCGCCCTGCTCTGCTGTTGAAGGGGCCTGGGCGGGACGTGTTGACCCGACTAATGGCTGTGAACTAACACCAGAGTGAACTTGAGACGCCACTGACTGTTGCTGACTTGTGACTGACGTGCTATCTGTTAAGGCCGTCAATGTTGATGTCACCAACGTCACGCGCGTTGCGTCTGAAGAGTGCCGCTTCCTGTGGCGCGGTTCACGAAGAACCAAGATGGAAATCGCGCAACTTCTTTTCTAAAGCGCTGCTTTAGGTTCTTGATGCGCATACGCAGTTGTAGGATACGCAATTGTTCTGGTGTTTTGTGCTTCACCTTTAGTCATCGCGCAACTTCCTTCCAATGAATGCTTGCCACTCAGTCCGCTTCAAGCGCCCGCACCAACTGCACCAGTCGACAGTCCTCATCGTCAGAGAAATCCGCCATGTGGTCGTTTGTATGCGTTTGTGTATGTCTTATGCACGCCGCAGACGCGCGCCATCCGTCGGTGTTCCCAAGCTGTGACACATCCTCCTATGTTTTGTATGGTAGATTACACATACTATCACCAAGAGGCTGTATGTGCACTTGACCATACTCCAGCCAACATGTTCTGTGACCGACGGTGAGCTTGGTCGTGGTGATGCCAATACAAAATCAAAGCTGAACAACCGTGTGATGCCTTGAAGAGAGGAAGTTGCGTATTAGTTTAGTACTGCGTGGAAGCACTGGGCGATGCGCCTGTAAGCAAACTAACAAAAGACTCTGCCACGGACTCGGATCTGCCCTTGGCATTGGCCCCTCGCATTCGAATCTTCCGGCCGTCATCGCGCTTGGTCCTATTCTGCCAAAGTTGGTGCCAGATCCGAAAGCACCTCATGTGGTTTCCTTCGTGAGTGCTTCGGATTCGGTCGCACAAGTAGATTTTCATTTTCCGCTGGCGCACTCCACGCAATACGTTCTTGCATTCCCGATGTGGTCGATTGGTCGGTATGGAGTATCGAACACACCTTACACACACGATAAAGAGGCTTCCCAGACCGCTGCTTATCGTCAGAGACTTCAAGGTGGTGGCTTGTGAATGAGGAGCGAGAGACGCGAGGAGTGGATGAGTTCGGCGACATTGCTGGCGATGTTTCCTTGAAATCGGCTTCGGTCATGCTCAACATTTGCTCATGCAACAGTGTCCGGAATCCAGTGTGTGTCATTGCCGTCTGGCTCATCGATTTGCAGTACTGGCAGTGCACAATGTACGCGTTCAGCGCATTGTCTAAACGCCCGAAGAATAGCGTCATATAGTACTTCTTCGCCCGTAGAGCTCGTTGAACCGAGTAACGAGCCATTCTTCTCCTTGCGTGGGATGGAAGTCTTGAGCGTGGATACACCACAAGCGAGGAAATATACTGGCTTGTTGTCAATCCAACTGCAGGCGTACAGATTTGGGGACGCGAGCGATCTCTGCAACCGTGTCAATCTACGCTGCCCGGCCAGACGCTTGGGAACGGTCTTGAGTGGATATTTGAGATCTTTGGGGAACCCGAGGCGTGCTGGCGTGACGGTGCCGATGTTGCAGCGCCTCAAGGCAGCCTCCATTACTCCCTGGGAAAAATACGACGAAGCGTTAGAGTCAATTGCACCCCTCAAGTCTCAGGTCAACGTACCAAAAATACGCCCACTGCCAGAGTTGCCTTGAACGTTTGATGGCTTTGTGGCAACATTCGACGAGGGGGTGAGGACCAAGGAGCCGCGGGCTGGAACGTTCGCGAGGATCTTGTGGAAGTTGCCGGAGTGGAAGGTAGTAGCTGCACGCTATTACTACGGTGAAGGCTTGACGGTCAACGACAATGAGTACTGTGGCCTGATTGAAGCATTACGGGTATCAGCAGAACAAGGGTGAAGAAGCTCATTGTATGCGGAGACTCACGGCTGGTGATAGGTCAAGCGAATGGAGAATTTCGCTGTATGCAACCATCTCTTCAACTGTGGCTAGCCGATGTCCAAGCCCTGATTCAACGGTTTGAGGATGTGCAGCTTGCCCATATAGCCCGGAAGTATAATGGAGCCGCCGATTTCCTGACCAGAAAAGCGATGATTGAGAAGAGCAATGGTGAAGTCACATACCCAACAGAGCAGCAGACATTAGGGGTGATGAACACGTTACCTGAGCTGCTGTTTGCCGAGTCAACCCAAGACGACATGCCGAAGGAGACGATGCCGTGGGTGTGTTCCCTGTGGATGGCCGATCGCAGCGATATGGAGATCTACGCGGTACAAACATGGCGTAAGACACGAGAAGCAGAAGTGACCGACACTGACCTTGCTGAAGCATCGGATCTGGCTAGCTCAAGGAAACGAACGTTGGATAGTCGTATGAAGCAGTTTCTGGATGGCGATGTCGAACTTTTTGGAAGACGGGAACTGAAGCGACACACCAAGCTAGCCGAAATGTTTGAACTCAACAGCGACGGCGTTCTCTATTACAACGCTCCAACCGCTGACCCAGAACATGGTTATCTATGGTTAGTCGTGCCTCAACCACTGCGAAAAGATGTGCGGGAGGCTTACCAAACAAAGCGGGGAGCTGGAGGGACACCAAGGAGTCGCGAAGACGTTCGCAAGGCTCAAACAAATGTTTCACAGGCAGTTGGCATTGTCCGCGCTTTGCTTGAGGACAAGTTGGATCAGCGCATCGCGCATCTCCATCGCCTGAGAAAAGGGATACTCCTTGGTGGTGTCGAAGCCTTCGCCTTGTTCGGCGATCTTCATCACTTGTAATGGCACTTCTGTGGCCATTGTTTAGTTCTTCTTTGATGTGCGTATCACAACACCAGCTTCGCCAGGCGGTCGGGTTTTGATAGTTCTTCTACTTGATTTGTTTGGTAGGCCAGCGTTTTCCTGGTAACTTGAACACCCGGTCTCGGTTGTGATGGAGCGACTCGCGCTCGCGCTGGGGCGTACTCTAAGCTGGAGCAGAAGAACGCGTAGGTGGGCTAGTTCGTTGACTTCAAAAGAGAAAGTGAATTAGATCGATAGCTTTTCTCCTACACATGCACTACTTCAGTTCTCTTGTGACCTTTCGAGGCCGCGGTGCCGCTTCCCCTGTGGTTGCTCGCGCCCTTCGCTGCCGTGCCTTTCCCTGAAACTCCAACCGCCACCGCTTCCCTTCATTCACCTCACTGAGGTTATTCAATCCACTTTGAGTCTGGCCGCCCCGAGGTTATTGAGAAATCCCCCGCTCGGGAAAACTTTCAAGTCACGGTACTGCGCTGTCATCCGGCCTGCAGAGACGGCGGTCATTATCCATTTTACCCCAATGAACCAAGATGGCGTCAGTGTACCACACCACGCCACACCAATCTTGCTCACACATCACAGGCATCCATCTGACATTTACAACCACATGCAGATCCACCATGAAGCGGACGAGCGGGCGTGTCACCAAGCCTTCCAGGCACATTGCGCCTCCGTCATTCAACCCACAGCAAGCCCTCACATACACCTCCATACCCATGCCTTCCTCAGATACGCCCACGGGCATTCAAACACCTTGATCACCACCATGCATGCCATTTTGGCAGTCGCTTTACCACACAAGGGTGGCACAATGGCAACTTCCACGTTAACGTAGGCTTCGTTACCACAGCATCGCAAGCGCTAGCCTCCGCTGATCGCGAATTGCACGGATGGATTCTTGAACCTGCCTTTAAAGAACTCAATTTCGCGCTCTCTGGGGCACTGCTCGACAAGGATGGAACGCCATTCGACGATCGCGCTTTCGACTTGATCTCCCACCACGGCGCATACATCAAGAACGTCTCCGCCTACATATTGCCTGGCAGCTAGTCCAGCACTCGTACCCTTCCGTTCACAATGCGACGGCTGAAGTGGAACAGCTCGTCACCAGCGTCGGCGCGAACTGCTCACATCTGCTCATCCAACCGCTGTTGTCGACTCAATTACTGGCGACACCCAGGGGGTAAAAATTGTGTTGAACTGTTTCATATCGACAACCGCTGGCACGTACAGAAAGTAGCGATGAGCACAGGTGTCACGGATCGTCGTGAAGTCTTCCATGCCGGCTCCATTGTGGTAGCCGGTCGAAGAATGGTTCCGGGACGCAACCAGCGTCTGCCAACATCCCTATTCTTCGACCACGCTCCACCTTTAGCGTCGGCACCAACCCACGTTCAAGGCGGCCAAAATTGTAGCGACTACGGCCACTGAACCACCTCCACCACCACCCACTGCCTCCCCTACAATCCGCGACGCGCTGGATGCCCTTAGCTGGCACAGCCTTCACGCTGATCAGCATGCTTCAGCGTCGAAACTGTAAATTCTCCATCGAATTCAAGCTGGGAAGTGGCCGCTGTGGAACCATACTACCCGAAATGCTACTTGCCAATGTGGAGCGCCGCTTATCAACGCTTATCACCAGAAGTGGGCCTGTCCGAAAGCGAGTAGAGCATGGGCGACCTTGAGGCGAGCGTGGGCTTTTGCGGCAGCGATGCTCACGGACCAGGGATGGATTCAAGCGATTTTCACACTGACACTTCCGAATCGAGTGCTCACAGACTTACTCAAGGACCGTCCCATGATCGACAAACACGACAAGAGCAACGCCATCTCCCACATGCAAGCCATATCGAAGCAGATGTGCATATTATCCTAAGCCGCATTTGGCGTCGTTATTGGGGCGACGTCGATCAACGCAGCCTCACCGCCATATCTGCTCAAGCATTGCTCCTCACAGAGCTGCGCGGCCGTCGAGACCAGCATTGCATTCTCGGAATGCACCCTCGGCTCACTTCATGGGCACTTCGGCGGATCCCGCCCTACAGCCATGCCACGGTAGCACTCCATGAACTTCGATTGGTACCACCGTTCGCGGAACCACTCCTTCCCAACCCATCCGCGACCTCCCGCAAGCGATCGCCGCAGTCGTCCTCACACACGGTGACCCGGCGGCGAAAACATGCCTCCGGCCAAGATATCCGCAATTTCCTTGCGTCGGCCGTCTAATCTTCCACATCTAGGCTAATTCACGTTACTTTCCTCTTAAGCGTATGTAATGGACCAACAACAACATCAGTCATTCATGATACGATCGCACAACTACGAGCGTATCAGCAAACGATCACGGCGGCGACGTCCAAGACTGCAGCATTACTTCTCTTGGTCTATACCAAGGCCAACGACTCCCTTGATAGCGGTTTCCTAGTCGATGCACTGAAGTGGATGGGCCTACCAGCGACCGTAATCGCTGTTAATAACATCCACGTCACACCGTTCATGGACAGTCCACCTGGACTCGCATTCTCGTAGCTTCTAGAGTACTGTTGATTGCATGTGCCCCTCAGTTCTAACTCTCAGACAATGATCACTTTCCATTCTGCGTTCTGATCATCAAGTCTAGTGTTCGAGTCGCCACATCCGTTTCAGGTTATGAGCCCAACCATGCTCGGCCCCAACGACGTGCGGAACGACGACACTCGCACGGAAGGACTTGTTTCATCATGTCGAGCTCAAACCAGAGAATGCACTCCAGTACGAGAGTATGGAATGGAAGGTGGCCGCCATGAAAGCGTTAGCTGTTCTCGTGAAGATGCTGGCTCCGACGTATCAAATGAGTGAGCATCGACAAAGTGAGATTCGTCGACTGGACGTGGGTGTTCGGTCGTTCCCTCAATCCTCGGATGTCAGTCTTTGCGAAGGATATGCGTGTGGGAGACCCCCGGTGTGTCCCTTTGGTCGGCAGTCGGGAAGCGAGGTGAAGAGCAGCGGTGTTCTGGTGTTGATTCATAGCGATGTAATGCGACCCATGAAACCTGTCTGGAAGGGCGGCGCCAAGTTTGTGGTGACCTTCATTGACGACTACTCAAGGTATGTGCACGTGTACCCGCTGAAGAGCAAAGCGGAAGTCATGCTGAAGTTCAAAAAGTACAAGTATCTGGTGGAGAATCAAACTGGTGGACGTATCCAGACGCTCGGAACGGACAATGGTGGTGAATACACCAGTCGCCAATTGAGCCAGTTCCTTGTATCGTGTGGCATCGAGCATCAAACGAGTGCCCCGTACGCACCGCAACAAAATGGGCTGGCGGAGCGAATGAATCGCACAATCGTGGAAATGGCACGCTCGATGGTATATCACATTCAAGTGGAAATGGCACGCTCGATGGTATATCACATTCAAGTGGACAAGATCGGGTTGGGGGAGGCTGTCTTGACAGCAGTGTATCTTCTGAATCGCCTTCCCAACTCGGCTCGACTAAGCGCAACGCCATTCGAGGTGTTCATGAATGTTCCCAAACAATCCCTAGACCATGTTCGTGTATTTGGAGCTCGTGGATTTGTACAAGTCGAAGTGGAACAAGTTGGACAAGCATGCTCAGAAGGGTATGTTCCTTGGTTACCCAGAGCACTCCAAGGCTTATCGCGTATGGGATCTCGAAGACAATCGACTTGTGATCTCGCGCACAGTGGTGTTTGATGAGCGACCACCGATGCTGTTCAATCATGAGCAAGTTCGTGAATCCAACATTGTGCCCATTGTTGTTGATGACGATGACATGTCTGCGTCGACTGGGGGAGCGCCAGTACAACGTGTGAACATGGATGTGATAGATGAGGATGATAATGGTGCAATGGACGAGTCCGAAGCCATGAACAGGGAGCCAGGCGATGCAACGTCGTTGACGGTTCATCCGACGCAGCAAGAGCTGATGACACAGCCGTCAAGTGTACAGCCTCGATCAATGGAGCTAGAACGAGAACAGGTCGTCATTAGATCACAACTACTCAACGACACCAGTTCTCCAAGTATGCCACGTCACTTGGTGTTCCATGGCCAGGGTGGACCGAATCACAATTGAATCGTTCCAAGTTCAGCAGGCCAACGAGATTTGATTCCATCGCACACCAATCAGTACAACAAGCCAGGCTCCAGACCCCCGCGTTGCCAACGCTAGCCATGCGTCGAGAGCTGGCGCCGCCGCCAACACCCCTGCAACATTCGTCGCCACAGCTGGCACTTCCATCATCTGCCCTTCCTGCTTTACCAGCACCCGAGGTCGATCCGATTGATAACAATGAAGTCGGAAGGTATGATGAACATAGCTACCGAAGCAACAAGCGCAAACGCGACGATGAAGAACATGAAATTGCTCTGTCAGCAACCCACATACCTCAGACATACATGGAAGCAATTAATTCACCCGATGCCGCAAAGTGGAAGGAAGCCATTCGTGCAGAACTTCGTGCTCACTTTCGTAACCATACCTGGGATCTGGTGGTTCGTCCAGCGCGTGCCAAGGTGATCGGTTCTAAATGGGTGTTCACAATCAAGCAAAATGGCGCAATAGTACGATACAAGGCACGTCTCGTTGCTCTTGGGTACCTACAAACGTTTGGCATCGACTACATCAGTATGTACGCACCAGATGCGAGTATGAGCACTCTTTGCATCCTCTTCCTCGCAGTGTGCTGCGTCAAAGGGTACGTGATCAAGCAACTGGATGTCGAGACGGCGTTTCTAAACGGCGACCTTGGAGCGGTTGTGTTCATGGCTGTTCCGGATGGTATTAGAGCGCCATCAAACAAGATTTGTCGACTTCATCGCAGTCTATATGGCCTAAAGCAAGCGCCCGCAGTGTGGTTCAAGAAGATTCGCTCGGTCTTTGTGTCATTGGGATTCGAAGAGTGTGGTGCTGATGTCTGCCTGTTCGTTCGCGTTGATCGCCAAAAGTCGATGTATGTACTGCTGTACGTGGATGACCCTCTAGATGGCGCGGTCAACGGCGAGGATGCTGACGAGTTCGCCCAGAAGCTCGAAGCCCACTTCTCCATCAAGCAGCTGGGGCACGTGCGGTTTGTGCTTGGTATGGAAGTTCGATAAACCAAGGCACATGGGGAGATCTTACTGCGCCAGTCACGCTTCATCACCCAGCTACTGGGAAAATTTGGCCAAGAGAACGCAAACCCAGTCCGCAACCCGTGTGTTGTTGGCCGTCGCCTTGTCATCGACTGAAGCCGAATACATGGCATTGGCATTGGCGACTCAAGAAGTTTTGTGGTTGCGTCAGTTGTTGGACCACATGCGGTCGCCGTTGACGTCGGCAGTCACCATTCAGATTGACAACCAAGCCGCGATCCACATGGCTACCAACTCCGGTTATAGTGCGCGTGCGAAGCACATTGATATTCGTGTGCATTTCATCAGAGACCACGTCGCCAAAAGTGACATTGAACTCAGTCAAAGGATCCGTTGGCAGACAAATTGACGAAGGCAATCCCGACTCCGCAGTTCATGAAGCTACGCGCGGCAGTTGGGCTCATTCAAGGCAGCGACACGACGCCAGGTGAGGGGGAGTGTTCATAACATTCACGTCACACCGTTCATGGACAGTGCACCTGGACTCGCATCTCTCGAGACAGTTCTGGAACATTCTCGTAGCTTCTAGAGTACTGTTGATTGCATGTGCCCCTCAGTTCTAACTCTCAGACAATGATCACTTTCCATTCTGCGTTCTGATCATCAAGTCTAAGGGTTCGAGTCGTGTTCTGCCCGCTACGGTACCAGCTGTGCTGGTGCCAGCTGTCAGATCGACCAAGTTACACGTTGACGTCACGGTCTCAGATCGTGGCTGGAGCTCGGCTCCAGCCGTGTAATTCAGTTGGCTTTTTTATCTTACCGTCAAGAAGCACTCGTGTCAACCACCCGCCAGTTCAGCTGCGGTGGGGGTCAGAACAAAGAATTCTTTGGTTCGTTGCAGCTGTGCACGCGCTCAAAGGGTTGGAACAAGTCAATCCGTGCAAGGCGCGCACGAGGGATGCGCTGTCCAAGTCGTCCGTGCAAGACGCGTTTTGTGAAATGGAGGGCCCCGTGCAAGGGCCGAAGCTCACGGGAAGCGACGGCCTTCGCTGATGCGAGGACCATTTGGAGCTCATCTGAGCTCGGAGGACGCGCAAGCGTTTCTGGATGACATCGAGATGGAAGTCGCCTCGGGTCAAGCGTCGGTGTTCAACGCACCAGCGATTCCACCAGCGCCGGAGTACGCTGGAGGTGGTCTCGCTGAGCGACGCGCATTCATTAGGGCATACGAGTCGTACGTACACCAGATTGATGCTTTGCAGACGACACAGCACCGGGTGTACGTGATGCCAGTTGGTGCGTGCATCAACGAGCGTACGCGATGCATTGTTGCTCGCCACGATTTGGGGATGGCACCAGAAGCTGTGACCGAAGCCGACTAGATCGCCTATTTCCTTGAAGCATTGAACGAGGAGTACCAGGATCTGTCTGGTCTCGCCAAAGCAATGTCTACCCGCCTGCGTGTGAACGTTCGGCTGGGCGACGCAGTCTCGCGCGTGGACAAGCTGCGCGACGACATGCACAACATCCTCGACGAGTTCAACCTCGAAGGCATCGTGGAATCGGAGCCGAAGTGCGTGGTTGGCTACGTGGTCGAGGCATTGGCACCGACACAATTCAGGGAAACGATTGTGTCACAGTTGCGCCAGGAGCGTAACGAACATTTGACCAAGGATCTGGTCGAATTCCGGCGCTGGCTCAAGGGCATGATGAAGGGATTCATGATCTGGGAGCCTGCTCAGCGTGGCGCGGCTACGAAGAAGGTGGCGCCAAGACCGGCGAAGAAGCCGAGCGACAAGGACGCGAAGCCACCGAGTGGCGAGAGCAAGAAGCCACACAGACCGCACAGTGGTTGCCTCAAGTGTGCATCCACTGAGCACCGAGTTATGGCTTGCCCTTTGTGCAAGCCTGGGGAAGCGCAAGCGTTGTTGGATGCGCTGCGCTCCAAGAAGACAGATGACGACGCTGGCCGCAGATGTCGAGTCTGCGAGCGTCAAAGACCGAGTCGCGCGGGGACGCGATGTGTCCGATCTGGCTGGAGGACCCGCTCCAGGTCCATTCGGCTCTCCTCGACTCAGGCGCCGACGTGTGTTTGGTGTCGCGCGGTGTGGTGGACAAGATCCAGCACGCGGAAGTGTTCCTCAAGCTTATGGAACACCCCAAGCCAATGGCACTGTCGCCATTGGAGGCAAGCTGGTTCAAGTGCGCCGGGTGGTCCAGTTTGAGCACGCCAAGTTCGACACAGAAGCCGGACCATTGGTGTTGCGTGGGTTGAAGTGCTGGATTCACGAAGAAGATTCGACGCTGTCGATCATCATTGGCCGCACCGTGATGAGTAGCCTCGGCTATTCCACCCAGGCGTTGCTGTCGCAAGCAGCAAGCCACCAGTCGGAGTGGAAGCTGGACACCGATGGCGTCCAAGAAGGTACATCGGAGACCCCGGTGGGAAGGATGTACCGGCAGGATGAGAAGCTGACCGTGGAAGATGCGCTCGAGGGAGAGCAATTCGATAGACCTCTGCGATGCTCGATGCCACGCATTGAGCGTGAGGCGACCGAAGAAGTCGACGCCATCCTTCACAAGAAGCTCGAAGATGCCATTCGTTCTGGCTTGGATGCCAGCACCGTGGAGCGTCTCAAGCCGCTCCTCAAGAAATACCGCGATGTGTTCCGAGTGCGCTTTGGTCGCGACCCACCAGAGACCGTGGAGTCCATGCGCGTGCACCTAAAGCCAGTCAAGTGCAAGCAGCGACGCTATCCGCCACTCCATCGAGCATTCATTGAGAAGCACATACGGACCACAGGAACCTCGTGTACATCTTCAGCCCGTCCAAGTCCCTCAAGCTGCACGGCTTCCAAGAGCAGAAGCTGCAGCGGTGGTCGATCATCTTGGCCGGTTTCCCCTACACCATCGAACATGTGGAGGGGGAAGAGAATGTCTGGGCAGACATGCGAAGTCGTTGGGGTGCCCAACAACCAACGCCGCGTGAACAACATGTGCTCACGTTTACGGGTGTCCCCATTGGATCACCTAGCCTTCGAGTGGCCGTCGCTCAAGGAGATCGCCGACGCTGTACTGGGACGAACGATCCGAGTCCTACCGGACCACTGGAGCCCAAGTGTGGATCCCTCCCGGCGCTGGCGATCTGCAGCAGCGCCCTCTCGTGGTTGCACATGCTGGTGCAAGCGGCCATCGTGGCGCTGCATCCACCATCGAAGTCCTCAAGCGTGCGTTCCAGTGGGATACGCTCGAGGAAGAAACGAGGACGTTTGTGAAGGCGTGTTTGTACTGCCTGCGCTCAGATGGACGCGTTGTGCCGCGTCCATTTGGGGCTTCGCTCGTTGCGACGAAGCCTAACGAAGTCATTCATTTTGACTTCTTGTCGATGCCGTCCGGTGGCATCGACAGCGTTGGACACCTTCTGGTGGTCAAAGACGGATTCCGCTCTTATTGTGAGCTGTATCCAAGTGCGCAGTTCGGACGCCGCAGTTTGGCTTGACCGAGTGGTTGAAGCGCTTTGGGGTCGTGTCAGTGTGGGTGAGTGATCAAGAATCTCACTTCACCAGCGAGCCGATGGCCGAGTTGCGCGCAACGTTTGGCGCGACTCATCACTTCACCACGGCGTACTGCCCGTGGTCGAACGGAACCGTCGAAGTGGCCAACCGTCTGGTTGTCCAGTGTTTCGCAAGCTACTGAGTGAGACGCGGATACCAACATGCGATTGGCATCGCATCGTGCCGTTGGTCTAAGCGGCACTGAACCACCAGCCATCGGATCGACTCGGCGGAGTCGCGCCAATCACGGCGTTCACGCAACTTCCGCCGTCGACGCCGTTTAGTGCCATCGTCCACCCGCAGACTTACGAGGCCGTAAGTCTAAAGGATTGTGCATGGCTACAATCCAAGCTGCTGCTGGACGCGGCAGCAGCTATCGATGCGATGCATCATCAGGTCGCGGAGACCAGCAACACCAAGCGTCGGCAAGCCCGCGAAAGGCGCAGCAGGGAACGTGGAGTCCGAATGGCCAAGTTCTCTTTGGGTGACTAAGTCCTAGTCGGACTAGTCACGAAGATGGTCAACAAGCTGGTAGGCCGTTGGGTTGGACCACGGAAGGGCGTGAAGGTGCTGTCCGACTGGGTGTTCGAGGCGCAAGACTTGCTTGCATCGTTTGTGGTGACCACTCACCACGCAAGTCGGCTGAAGCTGTACGCCGCAGGCGGCCGAGAGCTGACGCAAGACCTCATTGACCGCATCGTGCATGCAGATGGTGGCCACCTGGTGGAGGCCTTCGAGGGCTGTAGACGCCAGGACGATGGGTCGTTTGCCGTCAAGGTCAAGTGGATAGGCTTACAGCCCGAGGAAGTGGGAACCGGTCCGCAGGTTGCTCGAAGACGTTCCCCAGCTCCTGCAAAAATGGATCACCCAGAACATGAGTGATTCCTCGCTCGTCAAGGAAGGGGTCATCTAGGCATAAGGAGGAAGTGTTCTGCCCGCTATGGTACCAGCTGTGCTGGTGCCAGCTGTCAGATCGACCAAGTGACACGTTGACATCACGGTCTCAGTTCGTGGCTGGAGCTCGGCTCCAGCCGTTGAATTACGCTAGTGTAAGTGTAATTCAGTTGTCTTTTTCCTCGTACCGACAAGAAGCACTCGTGTCAACCACCCGCCAGTTCAGCGGCGGTGGAGGTCAGAACAAGTCGCCACATCCGTTTTAATCGCACTATCGACAATTTACAGCACAACCACGCGATTTTGGGTTGACAGCGAATTGTCCGTAGCACTTCATGTCACATGTGGTATACAACAGGGGTGCCCGTTGGCACCACGACTCTTCATCCTGGCACTAGAATAGCCATTGAAGCCAATGCTGAGTACGCCAGGGCAGAAGTACGACAAGCGGATGGAAAACAGCAAGGCTCAAGATCGCGGGGTATGCTGAAAACACAGCCGTGTACACAGCAAACGCCACTGACCGCACCATCGTGCTCGACATCCTCACCGAGTACGCGTCGGCAGCCGGGTTCCGCGTAAACCAGGATAAGACCACTTGCTCCCGTGTAGAGCTGACCATGCCATTGAAGAGACCCGCTACCAAGTGGCACAGCCAGAAAAATTGATTCGTTATCTCGGGGTGTCATTAGCGCTGTAAGCGAACACCGCCGAGATCTGGGCTCACGTCAAAAACCAAATACGAACCCGGATGGCGCTGGCAGTGAAGAAAACCACCAACGTAATGCAGCGCGCACAAATTGCGACGGCAGTGATTACAGCCAAGCGGTCCTTCATCTGCAGACATTGGTGGCCGACTGTCAAGCAGATCGAGGCCCTCCAACGAATGGTATCTTTGTATGGAACCGAAATTTCAAGACAGAACACAAATGCAAGAGTTGGCTCAAGATTCAGATAGCAGCAAAACCGGTCAAGGACGGGGGCTTCAATATTCCACTGGTGGTGCACGATGTTATCGCGATGGCGGCGGCCGTGGTGCACCGAGATATCAACAGGTCGCCGGCACAGAGCGCATCTCACACGCTGGCGCTACCTACGTCGGTCGTTACTCAGCCGTCGCGCGAGCAGGTCACACCGAGAATCGCAAAGACGCTGGCGGCAACCGGAGTACGCGCCATGGAGGCGCTCCATGCTTCTCCACGATCGCAAGACGAAACGGAAGCAGTGCAACACGCGGCAGTGGCGCTGAGCGGATTGCCCGTCCATGCGCTGAGATGGCACAATGAAGAGCTCTACTTGGATGCGAATCCGGCTACCGCGGAGATCTCAGCCACGGTTCGCCGCCTAACCCAGGAACTGGGAGCCAGCAATACGGACTGGCTACCGCAGTGCGATGCCGTAGGTGGATAATTGCTGCTCTCAGCGGCGACGTGCCGACGTTGACAAACTCGGCCCGACAACTACGATTAAGGACCTGGTCACATGGACACGGCTACAACCACGCAAAATGAAATTCAAACCCACACACCTCACATTCCAACGAACAAGCAGCCTAGTTCCGAGGTTTGGTAACCACAATTGTGGCGAACTTCTTAAGCCTACTGCAGCAACCGAAACCTGCAGGACAGGTAATTACGGTGCCAAACGCGAGTCACGGCCTTCACCATCAGTGTCAGCGACCAGCGGTGCCAAGTGGTGCCAAGTGGTACCGAGGGAGTGGCGAAGAGTTCACCCGAACACCAAAGTTTGTCGACATCCCGACACAATGCAAGAATCATAGCTTATTGGTGACGTGGCCACCACCGCAACAACGCATCGAACGGTCAAGATGCACCTACGAGCACCATTGCAGGCGGATGTGGTGATGGCAATGCCCAACTAAACATGGCAGACCATCACAACCCACCCCACGCTCACAGCTGGGGAGCGACAAACAATCACGCGACTAAAGCTACGCCGAATGAGCTACTATGTGACGGGAACGACCCAGCCCAGCTGCACGTACCCAGCGTGTGCGTATCAGCATATCAACGACGAACATGTGTTCTGGCACTGACCGGGGGCTACCGCGGCTTGGCAGCAACTTTTCCAAATGTGGCACGCTTGCTTTGGCTGG
This sequence comes from Lagenidium giganteum, assembly GCA_002286825.1. Classification (NCBI taxonomy): domain Eukaryota; phylum Oomycota; class Peronosporomycetes; order Pythiales; family Pythiaceae; genus Lagenidium; species Lagenidium giganteum. The sequence continues at coordinate 41,842 of NSDO01000323.1, forward strand.
ACAGCATTGTACGACATGAAGGAGGCGATCCACACATGGACGCTCCCACGCGTCCCACATGGGTGGTGAACCGGCCAGCACGCTGACGAGATCGACTTAGGCGGACTTCTGACCACTATGTGGTCAGCGGAGTGGCTGCGCTGCTTCACTGTGAAAGGCTACGTGGCTTCCAATATCAAGCACGAAAGACTATTGGCGGCGCCGGGCGAGCACAATACGCTCTACAGCTCGTCGCGGAGCACATTCAAGACCAAACACACACGCGCACTATACGGAATCATGGTACACGGCGACGACATTCCTATCCCCATCCCACAACACATGGGGTGGATTCTGCTCTTCGACGACAGGTCACGTAGCAACCCACGTCGGACACCAGTGTCTTGAATGCAGTCAGTCAATTCAAAACGAAAGCAAAAGCAAAAGCGGTGTGTTATGGCCATATCAAGTCCCGTGGCGACACGTGTATCCCGCGAGCAAATCGACTCGCACGACCTCATCTCATACTTGCTGTAATTGTGGACAGGAGATTGCTCATCTGTGTGTCCTGTGTCCGTGTGAGTGAACATTGTGTCCACCAATGGTGCGCCACATGCCGCCGCACAAGCTTCGCCAGCACAGTCACCGAGGTGCAGGCTAGATTCTTGTCAAGATAATCAGCAACGGCTTCGAAATTGCGTGGATCAGCTGTGTATTTATGCCAGCGCCGACAACGAACAATTCTGCGGAGCACCGTGCGCTATGCAAAGACACAAGACACAAGACAAAGACGCATTCAGCAAGTGACGATTATCGGCGACAGCTTGATGATCATTCGATCATTCATATCTTCCGCACGCGACGAAAGCCACGCGCGAGCCATTTGAAGCTATACTGTACAATGAAGCCAGTGATTACCTGGACGGAATACCAAGCGTTCAGTGGACGCAGCTGAGCGCACATTCTCTCTAACTACTCTGATAGTTCACCGCACGAGTCCGCTCTGGCGGCATACCACTGTGCCATATCGTTTAAACAGTGCGTAGTGACCTCATTCCACGCCTCCATGAACTTATCGGTCGTTTTTGACGCTCTCATGTTCATGGTAATGTTGGCGGCAGCATCCGCCATCTTGTTGTGTCTTCTGTAATGGTGACTCCATGATACGACCGGGTGGGTGTCAGCAAAATGACGCGCTTCGACGCGCAACTTGTGCAGATCGACCGCCCCGGGCATATTCCGGCATTTCATTTGGTTTATGATCATCTTGCTGTCTCCAACCACGTGAAGTGGGCGGAGGGATGCCTTGGATGGATGACGCAACCGCAAAAGGAGCGCGGAGTATTCCGTTGTGTTGTTGGTTATCGTCTGTTGGAAGTACGACGTCCCAATTCACTCCACCCTTGCCTCCGGCCGCGCGGTGCCATTTTTTACAATCACCGCACCACTGCCACCGAGGCCGGGGTTGCCACGGCTGCCGCCATCGAAGAAGAGGACGTAGTTTACCACGCCTGGGTCCTCCTCTTCGGTGGTCTTCGTAACTGCCACTGCTCGGGTTGCTGCTCGCCAGATGTGGCCAGCGTATTCCTCCTTGCAGAATATCGCTCGCGCAGTCGTCCAGCGTGCATTGGCAGTGGCCTGACGTAGCGCGGGTGCTGCCGTTGCATGGATCCAGCCGTCTTGGAGCTATCGCCAGCGAAACGCCCATATCGTGCTCATCGTGGCGATCCCATCTGTGCTCCACAGTAGGTTGCTCAGCAGCTCTATTTCTTCTATTGTCTCAACAGCATCATCGGTTTGCAAATGCGGACGTAGTCCAGCGTCAGAGCACTTGGCAGCATCCCTCCATCTGCCGCACAGCACCGCCCAAAAGTGCGTGGCATCTGCGCAGTTCCAGATGATGTGAAAAGGGTTATCCAGGTCCACCGCTGAGTCCGTGGTCGTATTCCATCTTGGTAAGGCAGTTGTCTTGACACGCGTCCATAGTTGGGTCGTCCAGGCTGTGGCCAGCGGATGGCGTCGGATAGCTTGCCAAGATAGCTCTTCCCGTGCCTTGACCACGGCGTTCGCCACCGTTGCTGCGTTCTGTAGCCGTTGATTGAGGCGGTCTTGTGCTGCGGCGTTGGATTGGGCCATGAGGTCGCGTTTCGTCGCTGCACATGTCGTAAGCTTTAGCAGACGGTGCTGGAACAGCTGTATGACGGTGCTAATGGTGTGGTGGGCATTGATGCGATATTCGCGCCCCAGCCACCGCGGCACCGCGGTGCATGCCGCTTGAGGTCGCCCTTGTGTCGGACCCGTTGCCATGCCTCGGGGCTTGGGCGGTGGGCTTCGTTGGCAATAGTGACGACACCTTCTTGTTGGCATATGTGGATGACGGTTTGTTCGGCTGTCGGCGTGTCTGGCTTGACCTTCGACATTGTGAGCATCAACTCATCCAGTGGCCGGTGTATAATTTGTGGGTAATTGCAGATCAGTACATGGATAAATGTCGTGAATTGAGTTGCTGCCGCCTGCGCACCGCAGACATAACAACCGTGAATCGATCACTTGCAAATCTGCCATCGACCACGTTCCTCGCTACACTTCGTAGCACCTGCTTCGACCTTCGACCTCCGCTTCTCTTCCTCTGTGCCGCTCGCTCCGTCCACTCCGTCCGCCCTCTGTCCGCCCTCCGTCCGCCTCGGCCCCCGCTCTCCGCCGCACTCAGTTGCTCTGTCCCCGAGAGGCTCCTTTTGTCACCAACACGGTAAATTCGGCCCCGATTGTCAACTTACCGTCGTTCTGCGGCGAAGGAATAAGGGAATCCTGATTGGCTCGTCAGCGTGCTTGCTCTGTGTGCTCGCATCCCACGCCCGGAGAACCTGTGACGATTCCAAGCGACCGACTTCGTCTTTCGTACAAAACTTTACTTCCAGTCCAAGAACATCGCCTACGAAGATGCCACCAAGCAACAACGGGTTCAGAACCGGTTTGCGGCGGACGCGATAGTGGTTGTTTGTGCCGGTGCTGTGGCTTGCTGGCGGTGGGATGAAACCCGACAGGTCTGAAACAGGTT
>NSDO01000323.1:61572-102590 GCA_002286825.1 Lagenidium giganteum
ACATGTCCTACATATGTAATATTTATACCTAATCCTACTGAAGGACCCCATTGGCTGATAATGATCCGCATTTCAGCCAATCATGTGATGGGACCAATTGGCCCATTAATGTTCCGCAAATCCCCTGATTCGCACTTAACGTGCGAATCAGGGGATTTGCGGAAATTCGCCGATGTCGAAGCGGCGCAAGTGCGAAGCGCCTGCGGCGACCAGGCGCGCGCGGCAGACGTGTTCTTCTGCGCGGAACTGGACGAAGCGTCAGTCTCCGACGCTCGCCATGCTGAAGCGAGGGACGCTGCGTTCCTCGGTGACATCTTGGAGCTGAACGTGGGTGCAACTCGGACTTCGATGCGACCGGGGTGGAGCGGTCGCACTCGGTGTGGAAGCAGCGCGAGCGGGCTTGCACTTTGCGACAGGCAGCGCGACGAACACATCGTCACGCATGTTCTTGGAGACTCGCCCTCGATGGTGAGTCTCTGAACTTGGTCAGGTTGACTAAGTAGCACCCTCATGGTGCTACACAACGCGTGACAAAAGCCGTCGAACTTGGCGGCTTCAATCGTTCTTCCGCAGTGGTGCGAACGCACCATTGCACAGTCTTCAACTCTTGGCACGGGGCCGAGGGTGCTCGTTGCCACAGGAAGCGGTGCCGCCGCTGCGCCAAGGCTTTCATTTCGCAGCTTGCGTCGTCGCGAGCAAGAGTTACCATGGATGGTGACTCGGACGCGCACATCAATGCGCGCCGTCAGGGGAAGGATGCCGCAAGGTGTCGGCATCTTCATCTTCAGCAGTACCTCATGTACGCTTTCGGTAACACCCTCAACGGGTGTTGCACTTCATCTTTGGTGGCATCCACGGGATGCCACATTGTCATCTTGGACGCCACACACATGCGTTAGCATGGCGGCGTCATTCTTCACTTTTTGTCTCGAGCGTGAACTCGACACCAAAGCGTGACCCAGTGTCACTCCATCATACGACATGAGTCGCTGGGGCATGGCGACTCCAACTTGGCATGAGTGCCTTGCACTCATGCTTCACCGCGAAGCGTCGCTTCGTTACAGACAGCGACGCTCGTATTCGCGCAGTATGTCMGGCACATCCTGCTGCAGCGTCGCGTGTGGTTCCCAGGTGTCMGCACTGGCCGGGTAGCCGAGCCAGTGCACACGATAGAAGCGCGCAACAGTGATGATACACACGGTCTTCGCGTGCGACGATGCGGTCGACAATCCAACGTCGGTCACCCGACGTATCGACCTGTGGAGGTGGAGCGTCTCGAACGAATCGAGGCGCTGTGTGACCGGATGGCGGGTGACGTCGCTCGCGTAATGACGGCGCTGCGAGCGACGCAGGGGCACGTGGAGGTGGTACGTCGTGAGCGCCACCTTTTGATGGGCGAGCTCCGCGAGATGCATGTGGAGCTTTGGGCTTCGGCTGCGTCAGGTGGTCCAACTGCAGCGGCACCGGTGGCTGCTGCTCCAATGCCTGCGGTGTCGGCACCGCCGAAGCTGATGGCTACGCCGTGAGCTTGGTCTTGGGCGCACCCGTTCGCACACCCACCTGGTGCGAGCGTTCAACCGATGGGCCCGCTTGTGAGCGCGCCACCGCGGGTGCCGACGGTCGACGTTCCTCGCCACATGGCTCCAAGTGTGGCGCCCGAGGCAGCGGGCGACGATCGGCTTGTGCCTCCGGCGCGGGAGGCACTGCGAGGAGCGAAGTGACGCTGACTCTGTCGCCGACTCGCTCGGCGAGATCTGCGACTGCGAGGTCGATCCACCGTGATCAACCTGGAAGTGATCCTCGTGGCGGTGATACCGCTTGAGGCACCCAACGTAGAACGTCGGGTGCAGTCGCATCCTCGACGGGATGTCGAGGGTGTACGCGTGGCCTCTCGCGTGCGTCACCGTGAAGGGGCCGATGAACCTGGGTAGCAACTTGGTGGATCCCAAGTTGCTCACTGCGTGTTTGGTGAGGTTAGCCGTCGAGAGCATAACCTTGTCCCCAACACGGAACACATCGGCGTTCGAGCGGTTGTGAGCGTCCGCTCGCTCTTTCTGATTGTCCATTGCTTCCGCCATGGCGTCTCGAACAAATCGCACGATCGCATCGCGCGATTCCAGGAACGACGTCACCGCTGGTGACGTCACGTCGATCTCTTGCGGCGTGGAGCCGTCGCGTTCTCCTTGGTTGTCGCTTGGTTGGAGTGACGTGGATGTCACTCGAGCTGTTGATCGAGTCACGCGACGCTCCGTCGGTGACTCTGCGTGGGCACTCGTGGAACGCGTCACACGACGCTCAGTCGGTGACTCAACTTCAGCGCTCGAGTTGGGTGCTCGGCGCCGCCGTTGCTTCTTCATGTTGCTCTTGTGAGCCGCACGGTGCTGTGCCGGCGGCTCTTGGTCCTGTCTTCGAGTCACGCGGCGTGACATCGGTGACTCTTCCCAGGACCCAGCGAACTCGCGTTCACGCGGGTCATCTGCGTTTGCGTCGCTGTCGGCAGCGACGCCATCTGATCCAGGCACACCTGGATCGTCGCCTGAGACATCGTCATCAGCATCGATGTCAGACGTTCCAGCTGGCGGAGGCTGGGACCCTCCCCACTAAGAGTGGAGGCAACGATGGACGCCGGGACTCGAGGGTGGCGGCCATAGTTCACGAAGAACGGCGTCAACCCGGTTGACGCGTGGACCGCGTTGTTCATTGCGAATTCCGCCATGGCCAGGAACTCGGACCAGCTCTCGAACGACGTGGCGTACGAGCGCAACACGTCTTCGAGCGTGCGATTGACTCGCTCGGTTTGGCCGTCCGTCTCCGGATGGGCGGCTGTGGACATATGCAGTCGCGTTCCCATGCGACGCATGACGGAACGCCAGAACGTGGCCGTGAACAGTGGATCACGGTCAGATACAATGTCATCCGGCATGCCATGATGTCGGAAGACGATATCCATGAAGATGCGTGCAGCATCTTCCGCCGTGACTTGGCGTGACACAGGAGCAAGATGCACCATCTTGCTCAGGCGATCCACAAAGACAAGGATGCCGGTGTTGCCGCCGGCATCCGGAGGGAGCCCGAAGATGAAGTCCATCGAGATGGACTTCCAAACCCGTCTGAACCCGACCGGTTTTGAGCGCACGTCGACTGCGGCTGGCCGAACCGGTTCCAAACTTGCTCCATCCCTTTCGGTTTATACGAACGCAATGCCAACGCCATGCAATGCCACGATCGCGTGGGAATACGGGTTTGAACCTACACGAACGCAATGCCAACGCCACGCACCTGCCACGATCGCSTGCGGCGCATGCGYGCGCTGCCTTTGCGCGCACTTCAGGCATCGGAMCKGCACCACAGCATAACAGGTTTWCCCGTTAAACGGTACGGTATGCTACCAACATGGTGCGCACCGAATCAAAGCTGTTCTAGCCTATCTCCTGCACGGGTACCTATTATTTCTGTCCGGCTGGTCACAGCTTCGGACTCGCTTGCCGCGGCTGAAGCAGCGCATGGTTGGCTGTGCGGTCACAGTGACGCGGAGCTCCGCGCGCMCTTCCGCAAGAAATCARACCATGAAATTTTCCGACGGCAAAAAATGGCGGCCTAACTCATCAGATCATTTTCTTCCAATGACGTCGCGAGCGGCCAACTGAGCATTTTGCTCGGATAAACWCTTCTCCGCACCCACGCAAATCCAAAAACCTCTGAGAAATAGCAGACCGGAGAGCGGCCAACCGAGCATTTTGCTCGGTTTTACAGTTTTGACTTGACTATGAACACATTCCTTAATATAGAAATGGCTCGGATTTTCGTGTCCGCGAAAGGGTTAAACACTGCAAAACGCGTGATCTGATTCCGATATCAACCGCCAAATGCAAAAGCCTGTAAATTGCCGGTTTTAGAGCCAAGTGACCACGAATGGGTTAAGCCGTCAACCCTCAGTCTTTATGGCATAGGACGAGGTAATCACGACCTCTAGCCGCTATTACGCCTCCCTCAATACGATAACACAGCAATCACAGGCTGGTATCGCAGAGTACTGAATATATATATTACTGTATTCGGGCACTCCACACCAATACAATGACCAGTGGGGGCGGGAACACAACTACACCCCACTGCACAAAACCTCGGCTTGGCCTCACCAAACTACAGGCTCTCGTCCGACAACAGCAACAATGCAGTGCCCTGGGCTTAAGCCATATAGCTATGAGGTCACTTACGCAGAAAAAGACAAATTCACACTGACATTGAAAGATCTAAAGGCGGAAAGCCCCTGTGGGCAACCCAATTGTCCTTAGTGTTCCCGCCAAACGCATCGACGCGCAATGCGAAGGTGCGGCTCCACCAGGAACGCAGCGAAGCTGCAAGCGCTCGAGGAAGCAAATACGCAGTGCAAAACCAAGGTGGCGCGCTCCTACAAGGTGCACCCCTGACCACGCATAGTCATCCCGCCTTTCGCAAGCTTACCCACGGAATTCACCACAAAGGCTGACAATAATACAGTGCTCCCAGAACTGATGACACCCCTACGTGACCAGTGCGTTTGTGGATTTTCTCCACAGCGGGAAACGTTTCACTAGTGGAACTTTCCACAAATAGTGAGGTAGGATTGGTGCATATAGTCACACCAACAATAATGGGATTTGCGTTGCCATCGCCAATTCGTCAGCTCATTTCCGCTTTTGCCTCGACAACAAAATGATAATACCGAGCGAAATATGTCATGCAATGCTCGCACCGTTGTCTGGTGAGCTTGCATTACGCACTCACAACACCAACAAGGATATTGGCAGCTAAAATTGGGTGCTTCTGCGCTATTTTTCTGTGTGCAGCCTACACAAAACCACCTCGAACCGAGCACGGCCAGGATATGCGAGAACAGCTGCACAAAAACGGGAAGGGATATAAGGCCATTGCAAAGCAAATACTGCTCCCAGCCAGCACAGCTCGCAACATCGTCAAGAAGTTCCAGAAACATAGTTTCGTCTCCACCTCCCTCCGACTTGGGCGACCGCCCGCGGTGGATGCCCGCGTGCAGCAAATTGTGGTGCGCGAGGTTATGCAAGACCGGAAGACAAGCAGCGCCAAGTTAAGCCAAATGCTGCGGGGTCACCACCAAATCGTCGTCAGCACGGAAGCCGTGCGCCAGATCTTGCATAGAGCTGGCTTGAATGGACGTGCAGCACGCAAGAAGCCCTTCATCAGCCGTGTCAACAAGAAGAAGCGGCTCACCTATGCAATGGAGCTCAAAGACTGGACGCTCTCGCAGTGGAAGAACGTTCTCTTCACTGGTGAGAGCAAGTTCAACGTTGGCACATCGGATGGACATGTTTACGTGTGGCGCAGAGTGGGTGAAGAACTCAACTCGCAGTGTTTGGTGCCTACGTTCAAGACTGGGGTGAAGGGTATCATGGTCTGGGTGGTATTACGTACGATAGAGTCGGCGTTTTGCATACCTGTGAAGAGAATGTCACCGCCGACTACTACAAGTTCACGTTGGAAACAACTTGTCTCAGACGATGGCCATTGACCTTGACCACCAGTTTCAGTTTCTCCATGATAACGCTCCAGCCCATACCGCTAACCTCACCGAAATTGGGCCCCAGACGCTGGCGCATCTTCCCCAAAGTCCAGATCTCAATATGATTGAGCACGTATGGTCGCTCATGGAGATTGAGGTCTACAAGATGGCTCCAACGTCGACCGAGCAGCTTAAGTCGGCGCTGATGAAGGCCTGGAACAATATTAGTCCTCGAACCTCGTCGGATCGATGCCCAAGCGCATGAATGCTGTCATTCGCGCTCGCGGGCGAGGGGGGGGGGCAACCAAGAACTAACGTTGCGTATAGGCACCACTCGCTTGCATGTTAGCTCTATATGTTGTTTTTTTCTTTTTGACTGGGGTACCTGCATTTTGTTGTCTGCGCTATTTTGGTAATTACCGTTTAATGAACGATTGGTGTATTCTATACGTCAACGCGCACCTGGCTCGGGCATCTAATACCCTCCTGAATGCGTTCTAGCTCCCAAACAATATCTCTGCTGCGATTGTGGAGCGTGAGCTGCGAATTCCTGTTGACCGGTCATGGGTGCCGTCACTTCTGGGAGCCATTGTATATTTTTGCCCCTATTTATGCTTACCATTTTGGGCGACTTGGCACGGCTTCCAGAACCAGTTTTTATGCCAGTATACAACCTCCAAGTCAAATGCCATTTTCTTGCCATCATACTGTACCCCTATAAGGGCCTGTTTGGCCTCATTTTTCATCTTATCTATATTTTTGACAAACAATGAGAGGAAAAATAGGCTGCTGTTGCGAACGAAGGTCATCATCGAGCAGCTGCACAGTAGGGACTGGGCAGTGATCCGTCAGTGCGGCGTCAAAGGAGAACGCGGCAGCTCGGCGACAACAGCTTTGCCTTGACAAGAACATGTCCGCGCCAGCTTCATGCAGCAACCGTGATGAGCAAGCACCCAGGCCAAAACAGTACCTTCGTTGGACAGACGAGATGATCAACACACTCCTGTAGGTACGTGTGAGCACTCTCGGTCCGCAGTTCCTTCGAAACAACTCTACAGCGCAGCTTCGGATGCTGTGGAGTCGAGTTAAAGTGCAATTCAATCTCGTCCATGGCGACCTGCGCCAGCCAACCGAAGTTCAGYAATTGAAGAACAAGTACAATGCGCTGAGAAAAGAGTACAATCAAGTCATCGCTGCCGAGGAACGCACTGGAAACGACACAGGCGAAGATGGCGAAGATGGCGAAGAAGCCATCAACTACCCACCCCATTGGCACCTACTCGTGGAACRTTTTRGAAACAAGCACGGCCTTGGACGGCGCAATTACGGCCAAACCGACCACAGCATTAYGCATGCTCACGMCATATCGTCACAAAGCGACRGCGAGATGAGCACCACTGGTGCTTCTCGGACACCAACAGCCATTGGWCCGTTGCCCTTGACCCTAAGTCCCTCCACCCCAACAACGCCACCAACTCGCAAGAAGCGGACTGCAATGGAGGAAGGATTGTCCCGATTGGGCGAGGTGCTTGCCAATGGGCTAGTGGACGCCGCTCGCATCAAAGCAGAAGCCGCATCTCGTGAAGCACCCGACCGCGGCATCGCGACCGCAACCTTGAATCAAGCAATACTTGAGAACCTCATGGAACTCCGCAATCAACAAAAAGAGCACAGTAACATCCTCCAAGATGCTATCGCAAGATCCAACCACGTGAACGAACGGTTGCTGCATTTTTTGTCAGAGAACACTTGAGTAGCACCTACGTTTTGTACAACTTAATACATTTGATTCTACTCGTGTTGACCATAGTGTGTCTCACTTATGTAGTCTGCTAGTAGCCTCCTAATATGAATGCCACGCGTACCCTGCTCGCTGGACAGTTGATCGTTTGTTTGATTAGAATCATCGCCCTGGTGCATCAATTCGGTGTCATCCTCAGTGTCAACGCACTCAACACCTAGCTCGATGAGCCAATTGTGCAAAACCATTGTAGCTTCGATGATGTGTGCCATCGTTTGCGGGTGCTGCTGATTGAGAGGCTTCTTGAAAATTCGGRAMATGTTTTTGTATCTTCCGAAGGCTTGCTCCACCACCATGCGCGTTTTGCTGTGAAAGTAGTTGAAGGTCTTCTCCTCAACTGTCATTTCTTCACAGATCGGGAATGGAGTGATCAAGACTGGCGACAGTGTGTACYCTGCATCAGCTACGAAGTAGCACCCCTGGGGTGCTATCTTACTGCTTGCTCGCCCAAAGCTCGATGCACTGTATACCGACTTGTCGTTGGCAGATCCAGGCCGCAGTGAGTACGAGAGAAAACGTTTGTGATGATCGACGACCGCTTGGAGGTTGAACGCGGGGAAGCCTTTGCGGCAGTACCATCCTTCCCACTCCTCGAAGCGATGGWTCTCGATCAGAGAACCATCGACAGCACCGCACACGTTTGGCAGACCCGCAATGGCCTCGAAGCCTTCACAAMTGCCCTTCCACTCCACCTTAGTAGTTGGTGTGCGGATGGTGTGGTGTAGATATCTTGTGCGWAGGACGAAGATGACTTGTTGTACGCTTTCCCATGSTGTGGTCTTGCTCATTCCAAAGAGCGCTGCTGACTGATCCACGCCTGCTTCATGCATTAAATAATGCATCGCAACTGCCAAGCGGTCGTAGGTGTCGAAAACGGCCCGGGGGTGCAGTTGCMCGTTGGTCTTCTTCCACGCACTGTCGACACGAGTGTGCAGCGTCTCAAATACATCTCGAGGGCATCGAAGGTGACGCAGAAACCACCCATTGTGCTGTGTGCTTTGCCRCACTTCGTGCCAAGGACTGAGCACAGTGCTGTAGTGCTGTTGGGGCTCATTTGCCCACGATCTGCCGTCGCTGCATGTCGTGCGTGCCGCTGCCATYGCCACGGCCATCACGCATGCCGCTGTTCCTGTCGCCATCGCGCCAACAATCAAGCAAAAATGAGGTCAGGGAGGTTGGTTGGAAGAATCAGGCAAAGAAACTGGCGACCGTCACAACACACGATATAATCACAAAAAACACAAGAAAAACAGGTCAAAAGAATCAAGCCTAACAGGCCCTAAGCATAAAAATATAGTGAGAAAAATACATGAACTAACAGTTTCTAAAGGCAGAAGGCTGCTCCCCGCACCAAGCCTTCGGCACGTGTTGCACATTGGTGTGCGTTGCAGGTCGACCGTTCATTACGGTACTCAGACAAGGGCCTTACACCTGTGCAGGACGTGGGAGATGTTAACACTCGGTGGTTGAATGAGTGCAGGACGTGGTCAACATTTTACGTGTTGACACAACACTTTGTGTCAATACAATGTTATGGTACCATGTACCATTGTGTTCCGTGAATGGTCGTCAACCATCGATCGGATGCGACAGATGCAGTGATTGATCGACGCTGACGCTGACGCAGCAGCACGCACTCGACCCAACCAGCTACACCGCCGCCATGGGGGCCATGCGATCAAATGACAGCCAGAAGATCATTGTGGTGGGCATCCCCAAGACCATGGACGATGCGGCGCTGACCGACCTGTTCAGTGCGTTCGGTGCCGTGGCCGACGCCAAAGTGGTGCGTCACGCCACGACTAATGAGTCGCGAGGCTTCGGCTTCGTGACGTTCACTGCGGCCGCCGCCATGCGCAAGGCCGTGCTGGAAATGGACAAGAAGAAGGTGGACGGCCGCGTCCTGAACGTGCGCCAGCTCGTGCCCAAGGACAAGTTTTTTGCCAACAAGGAGCAGGAGAAGGCGAGCGGCGATGGCAAGCAGCAGCAGCAGCGGCCGTGCTGGCTGCTGCGCAAGGGCAAGTGCCTCAAGGGCGCGCACTGTCCGTTCTCGCACGAGCTGCAGGACGGCGAGTTCGGGTCGTGCTTTGAGTTTGTGCAGAACGGCTCGTGCAAGCGCGGCGACAAGTGCAAGTTCCTGCATCCAGTGAAGCAAGACGACGACGCCGACGCAGAAGGCAATGACGGAGAACAGACTGGTGACAAGAAGGCGAAAAAGAAGGACAGCAAGGCGCCGGTGGCCACTGCCAAGGCAAGTGGACAGAACGACGCCACTACGCAGCAGCAGCAGCAGCAACACCCACAGAAGCGCGTGTGCTTCAGTTTCCAGAATGGTCGCTGCCATCGAGGCAAGAAATGTCTGTTCCTGCACGAGAAGTTGGACGTGCCCAAGGTGGACGTAGCGGCGGCCAAGCAGTCGGCCAAAGCGGCGCAGGACGTGGTGATGACTGGCGGCTTCGAGGTGGTCAAGCACGAGGACACCAGCCGGAAACGACAGCGAGATGGCGGTTGGGCGGCACCAGACGCGGCTGAAGACGACTCATCGAGTGATGAAGAAGTGGCAATCGAAGTGAAGGAAGCGCCACGTGCCAAGCAGACGAAGAAGCAGACGGCACCACAGCCGACCATCAAGACCACGAAGCCAGCCAAGAAGGAGGCACCAACCGAGAAGAAAACAAAGGCTGCACCAGCCCCTGCCGAAGCGACCGAGGCTCCGCCATCGCCTCCACTTCGCGCTTTGGCTGATCACGTGCTGCGATTCATGGGACAGCAGCAGCAGCAACAACAGAATGCGCAGCAACAGGAAGCGGCAGCGAAGCCAACAGTGACAAAGAGCGAAACCCAGCCAGAGCCTCAGCGACAACAGACAAGCAAGAAGCGACCAGTGGAAAAGGTGGACATGGGCGCAGCGTTCGACGACTGCGACAGCGAAGACGATGAGAAACCGGCCAAGAAGCGTCGCGTGATGGACAAGGCCCAGCTGCGCGCCAACCGCGAGAAGCTGAAGGCCGAGCGCCGAGGCAAGCGCAACGCTAAGAAGGAAGCGCTGTGGAAATTGCAGTCGAACCAGGAAGTCGATCTGTCGAATCCTGCCACCGCCACCTAGAGAGTTTGAATTTTGCTATCACTATCAAGATAATACACGCCCGACCAACAACACGCTGCGACTGCATCGCTGGGCATGGCGAGAGGCAGGTCACACACAATCATTACCAACGCAACGCAGGAAACGACGTGGATCGTGGTGGTGGATTCATTGGACGTTTTCTAAGGAGACGACACAAACAAAACAGTGATAGCTAGGCGGACAGGCAACTCGACACGACCACAGCTCTAGGGACAGAGGACATGCAAGCACAGCCGGCAGACAGCGACGACACGGTCAAAGAGGTAAAGTTACATTGTACACGATGGTTGGTGAGTGGGCGGCTGCCACTCGATCAGGAGTCGGCAGTGGATGTGGCGGTCGGTGCGGGTGCTTCCTGTGGCACTGCTGCTGGTTTGACCGGGTCGACCGTTGTGATGGTCGCTTGTGCTGGTGCTCTTGGCGCTGTCATTGGCACGGGCACAGCGGTCGCAGCGGCTGTGACAGCCATTTCGACATGCACCTGAGTCGGCGACAGGTGCCCATCTTCAGGCTCGGTGGTGCGCACGCTGGAACCAGCGTCACTGCCGAATGTCATCTGTGCACGGAGATCGCTATCGCTGTCCGACGCGGCCTCGGAGATCTCTTCGACGCGATGCAGCGGCGTCGTAGGCTGCGCAAACATATCCTTGACCTCGTCGAAGTCGACGAAGCCGTCGCCCTTGGTGTCGGCCGACTGGATCATTTCCTTCACTTCTTCCGGCATGAGCGAGTGCTTGAACACGTCGCGCAGTCCGACAATCGAGATGCGTCCGTTCTTCTCGCCGTCCAACAAGCCGAACGCCTCTTTGATCGTGTTCTGGCCAATGTCGCGCTGGTCCATGACGGCAGCGATGAACTCGAGAAAGTTCATGCGACCCGTCTTGGACTGATTGATGCGCGTGAACAGCTCGCTGGCGTCCGCGTCCGAGATGCCGCACTCGACCATGGCTTCAGTGAACTCTTCGCGGCTCACCGAGCCGGTCTTGCGCTTGTCCATCGAGTGGAACACCTCGGCCGCCATTTCCTGCTGGATGTGGTCTTCCGAGATGCCCAGCGCCACCGACAGCAGCGCCGTCTGCTTCATCTTCCGGCAGCGACTGAAACTGAGCATATTGGTGAGCAGCAGGCGCTTGTCGTTCATCAGTCGGTCCGTGCCGTCGCCGTCGTGCTTGAAGCCGTCGGTGAGCCACTTGTGCGCGAGCGCCTGCTCGGCCGACAAGCGCGCGTCCACGTCTTCCTTCACGAGCGCCTTGACGAACGTGATGGCCGACGGCGACAGCTTGCTCCAGACGGCGTCGTCGAACACGAGCACGCCGTCAAAGATCTTGCCCATGGTCTCGTCCACGGTCGGAGCGTGGAACGGCGAGACGCGCGTGAGCAGCTCGTAGCAGATGACGCCGACGCTCCAGAGGTCGCACTTTTCGTTGTAGTCGCCATCGAGCACCTCGGGCGCAACGTAGTCGATGGTGCCAAGCGACTTTTGCAGCTTCTCGCCGCGCTTGAAGCGCGTGCTGAGCCCAAAGTCGCACAGCTTGAGCGAGCTCGGGTTCTCGCCGTTCTCGAGCAGCAGGTTCTCGAGCTTCAGGTCTCGGTGCGTGATGAAGTTGGAATGCAGGAACGCGATGGCGCGCAGCAGCCCGCGGATGATCTTGCGCACTTCGTCCTCGCTAAAGTCGCGCTTGTCCTGGTACACGTGGTCGTACAGCTCCTTGCCCTTGCACAGCTGCATCACCATGTACATCTGCTCCTTGTCTTCGTACGACGCGATGACGCGCACGATCTGCGGGTGGTGCAGCCGCTTGAGGATGTTGATCTCGTTGCGCAGCGCGTCCTTGTCCACTTCGTTGCTCAGCTTGACCACCTTGACGGCCCACTCCTTGCCCGACTTTTTGCTGATGGCGCGCTTGACGCACCCAAAGTGGCCCGTGCCGATCGTGTCCTCGAACGCCAGATACTCGCTGATATCGTCCACGTACTTGTGCTGGATCAGGTCGCTCGTGAGGTCGTCGCGGAACGTCACGCGGTCGCTGCGGCGCTGCGTGCGCCGGCCATCCTTACCCGTTCCGGGCTTCCCAGCCTTGCCACTGGACGCCGCCGTCGAGCCGATCACATCATTCTCCGCTTTCGAGTGGTTGCACCCCATTCCACCCACCGCACACACTGGAAGAGCCGAGGACGGACGGACGAGGATATATGACCCGATGGGTTGTGGGAGTGACTGCCTGCCTGCCTGCCTGCCTGCCACCGACGAAATACCCCAACTCGATCGACCGCACACACACGAGCAACCACGCCGCCGCAGTCAATCAGTCAGTCACACGATCGCTCGATCACGCGCTCGTGGGCGCACTGGTGTCGCGTGTGGGATGCGGTGGAGGGCTCGGTTGCGCTGTGTTGCCGCGACTTGCCTTGCTGGGCGGACGCCGTGAGAGGAACCTCGAGCCAGCGCTTTGCTTTGTAACAACCCCTTGGGTGACCAAGCCCGCGCCGCCTGGAAAGCGGATCAAAAGACCAACCCCAATGGGTCAGAACCCCAAGCCACGGCCACCCAACGCGGGGACGACGCCCTCCATCGCCCCCACTGCACTGGCCACCATAGTGGACTTGATCCCTAACCCTCCACTCACCAACACAACGCACTCGAAGGGGCGAGGCAGCGAGCCAGTCCCCCGGCTCACAAACGCACGATCAAGCGTGGAGAGAACTCGGCATAAGTGCGACGCCACCGAGCTCCCTCCAGCTCCAGTGCGAACTTAACGGCTAGCGGAGCACCAAAATATATTTTTTGGCGACTGTTCAGTTGGAATTGGTGAACTTCTTAAGTGCATTCGATCTGCACTTGCGGCACGCGCTGATGCTTGATGAATGATGATGATGATGATGATGTTGATGACGTCGGCCTCGCGCAGTGGAGCACACACGTCGCGTGCATTCCCTGGCTGTTGCTTCAGTCGCAACTCTGTCTTCGATGCTGCTGAGTGCATCTGATCTCGTGTACGCACGTTCTTCGTTGATGATCAATCATGGTGGGTGATGCAGCGTCTCTTGGATAGGACAACACTCAGTCTGTCGATACACAATTGTCCTTCTTCTTGTTTGCTCGAACAATCGTTGGAATCCGCTCTTCTTGTCGTCCCTTGGTCTCCGTCTCATTCTTCCGAGGCGTCCAGGTTCGCCCACGGCGCTTGAGGCGTGGCCTGGAGACGATGATGCAGAGCGAGATGGCGGGCGAGAGAAGGCGGCGCAACGCGTCGATGGGGATGCGCTGCAGTGGCCATTGCGTCGTCAGCAGGACATGGTCGGATGGAGGAAGACCAGACCAAGCATGAACCGCTGGGCTCGTGCTGGTGGTGCATGGCCAGCAGATCATGACGCAGCTCGCGTGTCATGGCCAGCGCCAGCCCGGACGCCATGCCCGTGGCTGTCGCGGCGTTCGACACCGACGCCGCGGCACTCAGCAGCGCCAACACACCCGTGACTGGGAACATGCCACCGGCGCCACTGCCACTGCTGCGTCGTCGCTTGGACATCGCTGACAGCACGGGCGCGACGCCACCGGCGATGGCCACGACGGCAGCGAGACCGCCTAGCAGTGTCAGAAACACCTCGCAGCCGTGGAGAACGACCTCGGGCGTGCACTGCCACCGCATCAGCACCAGCGTCTCCATCAGCGTCTGCATTTGGTTGGTTCGTCGATTGATCTCGCAACGATGGCGAGAAAGTGGGAATGCATGGCGACCCGACACGCCGCTCGGGGGTGGGGCGTTGGTCTGCTCTCTCGGATTGTTCGCACCCGATGGCGGAAGCGCCGGAACCAGCTGGTGCGGGCGCCTGCCCAGTTTGCGCCCACGTCAACTCAGGTTCACGCGATGACGATGCATCAACAACCGGGCAGCAAGCCAGCAGCGCCCGACGTTGTATGCTTTGATCTCTTCTCCCCAGGTCCTTGTCCATCGTCGAGCGCGCTGCTGGTCGCAATCGAGGTATGCTGAGATGTACCATATTGTGGTCAAAATCTTTGCCGTGAAAACACGATCACTTCGGCGCGTACAGTGCATGCAGTGCAAAACTATGCGAACCCCTGGTGACCACCTCCTCCTGAGCAAACCAACATGCTCCGGAGCTTACCATTCACAAACAAAGACGCTGATGCATTCTCAGCGTCATCGGAACTGCACAGCAGCGTGTACACAAACTTATGCATTTTTGAGTTATATCATTGTCGTGCAACACATTTGCAACTACTAGGTACGACTGCTTGTCGGTGACTTAGCGCGGGATGTTGGCCCCTTGACGCTGCAAAACACGCGACATGCGTTTCGGCATATCCTTCATGTTTTGCAGACAACTGCGGCGGCCAGAACCACAACATCTTGAATGCTCCTTTTTGCCAGTGACATTGCCTTTTTGCTGATGGATGCGCTGGCGCCGCCAAGTGTTCATCAATAGCTGCGCACTGAGTGAGTCCCGCGCTTTTCATGATTAATGCAGCAGCAGCAGCTCTATCCGTTCGAGAAGAATCGATTTCCACGAGTCGCCGCGTTTCCGTTTCCAGCGACTCGCCCGCTCGTCGGTGAGCTGCGTTCGTCGTCCATGTGCTCTCTGGGTGCTTACGACACAAACCACCAAGGTGAGCACGAAGTGCAGCGCGGTGACCAACAACGTTCGGATGGAAGGCCAGACACTTGGCTCAGACGCTGTTGCGCCACTCACCGCATGGTCGGCGACTGAAGACAGCCAGCCAGCTACGAGTAAAGCGGATGAGAAACAACTCGCGAAGCTCAGCGCTGCCGAGGACGACGTCGCGGAATCGCTCCATACGTTCTTCAAGCCCAAAGTGTACGTGGGCGTGTCCTCCATGATGTATCTCGGCTGCGTCGTCTGGAACCTAGCGTCTCCATTTAAGTCTTGGTACCTCGGACGCTTCGGGTTCACCGTCAACGACGTGTCCATGAGCAAAGGCCTCGACTGGATCACGCCAATCGACTACGGCATTGCCAAGAGTATCTACGAAGCCGCTGGCGTTGCTCTTGACCTGCCTGAGGGCCGGCCAATCCGGTTCATCAACATCTACCTCGACTTTCTGGTGTTCCGCAAGACCAAGACGTGGGCGCACCTCATCGGTCCCGACTACACCGACTTTTACCAAACGCGCTGGTGCCGATCGACGCTCCGTGACCGTCGAAGTGAACTCGACAAAGAACTGCAGAAATTTGCGAATGGCGTTCCGTTCTGGGGCAGCACTGCGGTTGACTACGTGGCTGAGCAATCGGATTGCGCTGTCGCGGAAGTGTCGGAGGCCATCATGTGTCTCAAAGGCTACAACGCGTCGCATCTAATCAACCTCAACATGAAAACCAGTCTCGACCCGCACAACTCTGATGTGTACGCAGCACTGGCGCGCTACCAGGAACTCCAGCTTCCAGATCTCAACCACTGTCTCGCACGGCGTGATCTACTGGTTGGAGCGCAGGGTAAGGACAAAGGACTCCAGAGGCTCGCTGAGGAAATGGCGGCCAACTACAGTCTTGATCTCCTCAATCGGGCCGGTGAACGCAAGCTGTTCCTTCCTTGTGTGATGGAGAAGGGCTTCGTCGATGTCTCGGGCTCCAAGTCGGGGCGGCGGGTTGTTCAGTTCACGGGTCGCATGGGGCAGATGCCAGTGGACATGCCGTACTGGCCATTGCACGCGATCCGTGAGTCGCTATGGCTATGTAGTCGCGACGACTACCGGCCCAACAACTGGACGTTGTACGAGTGCTTCGACCATCTCAGCAAAATCTTCCCTGGCTTCGAGGTCGCCACGCAAACCGACTGGTACACGACCGCACTCAAGCACAACCCGAGGTTCACCTTCCTGCGCATGGAAGGTAACGTGAGTGTGTACGAATACACGTACGAAAGCCGTGCCATCGATCCGATCGAGTACCTCCCGGACTCGGCGATCTCGTTCGATACCGACACAGAAACGGCATATCGCGATCGCGTTGACTACGACATCGTCAAGCAGCTGTTTGGTGACTACTTTACGACGAAACGCGGGGACGAGATCTTTCACAGTCGCTGCTTCGTTCTCGACGGCTGTTTCAGTGGCTGCAACGTGAGTAATCTCGAGACAACCGGCCTGCAGTTGAATGTGGCCTACGACAACGGCAAAGGAGGCTGCGACCACTTCCTCATCCACTCTGCATTCAACACGCGCGGTTATATCAGCGAAAAATGCTACGGCATCGGCAAAGGCAACCACTCGATCGTGTACCAGTTCATCCGCCCGATCCTCGTCGATGGCCAGAACGTGTCGCAGCATCTCATCAACAACACGGCCGGCCCGTTCGACATCTTTGCGTGTATCGTCGGTGGCCGTGTTCCGGGGCGTTCGAACGGGCGCATGCCATTCCAGCTACCAGCGCTCTTCGACACGTTGACCAACACGATGATGAGCCAAACGTTCACGCGCGGGTCGGAAGAAATTTTCCTCAACTCGTACGCGCTCGTTGCATTGCTTGGTTGTGCGATTTTTTCGGCAGGGATCGTGGTCGAGGTCGTCCAAGTTCTTCGGTTGCTTCAACGCGCTAAGCAGCGCAAAGTACCAAGCTCGACGCTGCTGCAGTTGCTGGGGAGCATGGTCGAGTCGAATGTCGCCACTTGTGTCTGGGAGCACTATCATTACTTTCTTGGCAGCTTCGGCTTCGTCAGCGTCATGGCCTGGTACATTGGCGCTGTCAAGACGAGCTGTTCGTGGTTCCTGGGCGATCGCGATGTCTGGAACTCCACGAGCGACGATCTCATGGCACAATCACAAGACGAGCCCACGTACATTTGCAATCCGGGAGATCTCAACGGTCCGTTCGATTCGTTCACCGAGGTTGTTCGGTTACTGTCAATCTCGTACACGGTGTTTGTGTTGGTGTTCCAGGGCGTGTGTGTCCGTGGAATCACGCGGAGTTTATACACGACGGTCGTCGCCACGCTGTGTCTCGGCTTCGTCCCCACCATTGTCATTTCAGACGTCATCACGTCAATAAATCGCACGCGGATCTCAACCAACAGGTTGCCGTGGCTCCACAACCAGCTCTTTGTGACCATCTTGTGGCTCATGGCATTGTTGTTGATGCGGCTGTTTCGCTCAAACATTGTCGCGACCTGGTCGTGGGTCTGGCGCTATATCGGCATCCGCAAACAGCCCGTCGTGAAGCGATCCACGCTGACTCGGCTGGTGGGCGATGGTTACTTCGTCACAGGGAACKAGTATGTGCGGCGACAGGTATCGCATGTGCCACTGAGCGTCCTGCTCGAGTCCAACTTGTTTGCGCTGGAAGACGTGGATCTCATTACCAGACGCTACCGTTTTCAGGATATCGTGAAGGAAGTCGCGGCAGTGCGTCCGAAGGGATCGACCGTCAAGGCCATCAACACCACATCGAATGAACGTGCACCGCTATCGACCGCTGTCGAGTTCTACGTCGAGTTCTGACGCATGTGTTCGCCAGTCGTTATGGAGATGCGTGTAGCATTTCAGCTATGAGCACTTGCTAGCAGCAATCGTGGATCTATCCCTCCCATGTTTCGGAACAACACCGCACGTCTCTTTATGGAATCTACCGTAGAACGACAACAGCACAGCCGGCACGCTCTTCCCAACCGACCGCGTAAGTGAGCTTCAGCACGCCGACAACTACAAACAGCGTCTCTTGAGGGGCGACTCCACGAGATGAACTGTGAGCTAGTGCCCACTAATCTGTTACGCTGTGGCAAATGGAAGAGATGATTTTGTTTTGATCGTTCATCAAAACCATCGAAGTGCTGGTTGAGTTCTGACACGTGCGGTTGGCGGTTCGTTGTTTCTGTCAAGAACTTGGTCGTGCTAACGCAAGAGATCACCTGCCTTTCCGTCGTGGTTCAAAATCTACAACATGAGCTTTTCAGAAACACTGCTTGGTAGTTGCGGCTGACAAACAGACGCACATGAGCGTGCACATATGAGCATGGACAGGATCGCGGGAGTTGCTTTTGGATGGGTATCATGCGCAAGCGATCGGCGTGCGAGCTTCCCAAAGTTTTCTTGAATGTCGTTCACACCTGGACCGGACCAGGGAAGAATTCTCGACATATTCGTATCCGAGATCCTCGAACTCAACTGATTGTCTGCGTCCAGGTACATCATCGTGGGAGTTTTCTTCCGATGTTCACGAGGCAAGGCTGCTCCATTTCCTTCCGCATGCAGAGCCCGTGGGAAAACGACCAGATCTACTTCTCCAGGGACTTATTGATGACAATGCGGCGATGTTCATAGGTTGGATGGCCTGGGAGATTTCATGGATGGTCAATGAGAACCTGCCTCCTTCGTCGCGTGACGGCAAGTTTGAACGAGGCATCCAAACATTGCACGTCGATCACTGACATTCGACGACCCATTCGATCGCAACTGTCGCTTCATTCAGCGTCGTACTTGGCATTTTCCGCTAAGGAGCTTGGCTTCCTGTGGTCCGCGCCGAGTGTTCTTCGATGTGTCGTCCAGATCTTTGAATTTGTATCGACGCGTCTGCCGATCCATGTCGGCGAGGTTGAATCCAAAAGCGAGTACACGTCGTCAGACACACTGTAGAAGCCATGAGGCAGCACACAGAGCAGGGTGTGGCTACGCGGGGCCGACTGTCTTGTGTGAGAATGCTGTACGCCATGCATCGAATTATGCAGCTCCGAGAGAGGCGTGAGATGGCCATGCCTGCCACCCACTGATTATGTATTCCCGTCCACACCGGGTGCAACAACCGAAGGTGATTCAGATGTGTGATGGCAGCTGCAAGCGCTCGCGTTGGAGCGATGCCGTGCAGCGAAGCAAAAGAAATGAAACACGTTGCTGGGGAAGCGTGATCGAACTACAGCCGCGCTCGTCAGCGCAGATGCAACGTACAGCATACAGATCCATTCACCACGATGCAGTGCCCTAGCGCCGCTCGTCTATCCAGCAGAATCCAGCGCGCCCATTCCTGGGCTCTTCGAGCACCATCGCAGCAACAGTTCCAGCCCCTTCACCAGTTGCGCTCGAGGTGCTCGTCTCGCTATCCTGTGGGAACGCGCCACCACAGCCGCAACATTCATCACTGACGTATCCACGCAGCTCAAGGACATCCAGCAACGGGCGCGCAGGAAAGCACGCTGTGGCAGCACATCGATCCCGAGGATCGTGCAGCTGTCGCCGTGCTGTGACCTCACCACGAGGCAACGCCGCCGCAACAACGATTTCGCTCAACTCGCTGGGAGGTTGCTATGGATACGGCCATACTGGCATCGGAAGGTCGTGCGTCGATCACACCAAGGTGGACGACCGATCCGCTCGTACCAGTCATCCCGCGAAGGGTGGAGGTACGAGGTCGACGACGTTGATGCTTTAGCTCATGCGTCAGCCGAAACGGTGAACGAAATATTCATCAAAAATGATTCATCGCTGCGTTCGCATGGTGACTTGGGGGCTTCAGACGATAGCCACGAGCCCAAAGCTCTCGCGACCAGCGCGAGACTTGTTGATCTCTGTCACCAGTCGCGTCGAGTCCAGTTTGGATCCTGACTTGGACAGACATAATGTGTGGCCGTTGTTCTTGGTTGTGACAGTCAGGATGTCTTCGGGCACGATGTCGGCATCCACCTCCACGGCCGTGCGCCACAGCAGGTTGACGCTGGCGAATACCTGGTAGAACTCGCTCATGCGCAACACGAGCATGCACTGGCCACGCGTGTCGTGATGGGTCTTGCACGCAGCGAGGAACTCGACCATGTCGAAGCCCGACGTGACGCGATGGCGATCTACTGCCTGGAGGAAAGAATTCGCGCAGTGATGTGGCCAAAAGCCATCGCAAATGGCCTTTTTGATGAGTCCGACAGTGTACGTGAAGACCAAAGCCAGCGCGTGGTTGACGGCAAGATTCTGGATCACTTCGGATTGCCAAAACGTTCCCTTGGGGATGCCACCGACGACGTCGACGATGTTGACGCGATTGGTGAGGAACCACGTGCCTCGCGTCGTGGCAGTGACTAAGGACGCCAGCAAGAAGGTGAGCACCAACATGCGGCTGGAACAGTACATCTCAATGCGGCGAATATGGTCTTTGACCACGACCGGCACCAGCGGCAGATATGGACGCGTCACGAGTGCCCGGATGACCGTCCAGATGGCGATGCTGACCCACGCGTGGCGCGCGGCGTAGATGCCCGCGTACATGAGCTGACCCAGCTCTTTGGTGATATTATACTGCCAGAAGACGATCTCGAAGATCATCTGCGACTCGGTCGACGTTCCGAGCGCGTACGCAGCGTTCCCAATGAGGTAGGAAGGGTCGGCGAGCCAGACGGTTGACATGCGGAAGCGCGACTTGCCGCAGTCGAGTCTGTGGGCCGCGTCGTCTGTGCCCGTGCCCCCACGCAAGCGATGCAACGCCAACTGATAGTACGAGCGCTCGGTCGTGGGGACGATGATCGCAGCGTGCGTTGTGGCGCGGATGATCTCCTTCACCAACACAACGATAATCATGACCTGGCCGCCAACGTCGAGCGCACAAAGTAGCCAGCTCTTGTTGGTGAAGAGCACAGTGATGTGAGCCTTGGTGTCGCCATCGCTTTCCGGGGACACGCGTCAGTAGTCCGTATCGCCGATCTTGGTGGCCTTGCAGAATGACGTCTGCACTTCCACGCCGATGAGCGCGGACGCAAAGTGCTGCTGCGCGAGGATGAATCCCGGTCGGAACAAGAACTCGGTGTTGTTGGTGGCAAGGTCACTCGCGGATTGCGACACGAACAACCGTGGATCCGTGCAGTGCAAGTACGACTTGCCATACACTTGGCGGCCGTCGTTCATGATCTCAATGCGCGGCGCTGTGTAATCTGTGGCGTTGTCGGCCACCGTGGACCCCGTGCAGTTAGCAGGAAGCTTGGTGTGGATGAACTTGACTGTGCGGCGCGACTGTCGATCGCCGTTGTACGTGGCGTGGAAGCGAGTGCCTTTGTCGACGTTCAGGCGGATGCAGAGCGATGCCGACGGGTAAGTCGTGCGGTGGTCTTCGTAGCCAACGTACTTGCTCTGCCCGAGTGTCGCCGAGTGCATTTGGTCCAAAATGACTTGATCGACGTGGTCTCGAGGCTCGAAATCGTACACGCCGTTGACGAGGTCATCTTGGAACACGGACTGGCGCATGAGCAGCAGATCCATGAGCGACGAAGTCATCAGGAAGGCGAGCAGCGTGTAGACGCTGATGGCGATGTCGAGAACAACACTGATGGTGATCTTGGAATGCTGTTCTGGAATGGCTGTCGCCGTCGGTCCTCTGCTGCTGTCGATGACCGGCGAAGTGGGCGATGATTCGTGCGGGACAAAGGATGAATCAGCGGCGTCCGGAGAACTGAGGGCGTCAACCTTGGGCACTACCGTTGAGTCGCGACCGCGGTGCCGAGCAACCATCGTGCCTCCGGCGAATGCGTGGAGTTTGGACAACTGGGAGAGGAGCCGCCCAAGGTTGAACGCCCAGAGACGTCAATCAATGGCCGGCGTCATCGCGCGTGGAGAGGACGGGGATACTCGGCGCATAAGTTCCGCAGGAAGCGTGCTCGGCGCGCTCGTGACGCACAACGCAGCAAACTCAACCCCCGGCAGCAAGCTGCTCAGGCTCGAGGAATGTCGAACCGCAACCATCTATTTCCGTGCCTGCGTCGTACAATCACACTGGCGCGTGAGATGTGTCTCTGTCGAGCACCATATCATACCGAGCTCAGGTAGACCGACACTGGTGAGCGACAAACCAATCGATGTTAGTGCTAGCAACGTGGACACGTGCTGGAACTTCTGATCCGGCGGAATCGCCAACCGCCCTGTCAATGGTCGATTTTTGTTGATCGTGTCGCGCAGTTGTCGTCGTTCGTCCAAGCAGCGCGGCAATCAAAGTGATGACGGCGACTGGGATAGCTACGTAGAGTGGTCTTGCAAGAGATCGAGCGACGACTGCCAGCGCTGCTGGCCCGTCGAAGTCGATTGACGTGCGAAGACGTCAACTGTTGCCAGTGAATGGACAAGGAGCTGCGAAGCAAAGAGCGTCAGCAGATGTCGGGCGTCTCTGACGCACGCGATCGCGCTGACATCTACCATCGTGACGCATCGTTCTCGCAACAGATAAGCTTGGGTATGGTGGTTCACAGCGTCCTCCATCCCTGATTGTGGAACGTACAGCGACTCTCGGAAATCTGGCTCCGCGTAGTGAACAGTGAGCGCGCAGTCACCAACTTGCCTCTTTCCTGAGGATGTGGATGGTTGACGATTCACGCCACGTCCACGCAAGAAGCAAGGACAGTGTCGTGGATCGACGACAACATCATTCCGTCGAGCGTTGTCGCCTTCTTGCGTGGATGTAGCGTGACCCATCGATCCTCAGGAAGCACCACCCACGGGCACGCTCCTTGGTCGCCAGAAGCATCTAGTGCCTTCGAGAGCCCCTTCCACGCTATGAGCTGGATCCAGTCTCCACTCCGTCAGTTCTCCAGCTCGCTGTCGATGATCCTCAAAGAGCGATGCACTGGATACGATGACAAGGGCGAGATGAACACTGTGTCTCATCTTGCCCTGCGCTGCGCAACGAGCTTGGGTTGAGAGCGAACTCAATGTATGGAAATGGTTCGACTGCGTGATCGTGCTTCCTCCGGTCGTAGGGCGTCATCACCAACTTGGTCTCGACGTGGTTTCTTGCCATTACATCTGCACAAATCAGCGCGGTCCTTAAACGTGAGCCTCGCAAGCTTCGTTCTTTCCCACAATGCGTTCCGACGTCACGCCAAAGCACGATGAAAAGTCTTGATTCTCAGGATCAGCGAGGTCAGCGACGTCCACTCTTTCCTGTGGCCAGATGCACCATCGACAAACCTGGTCCCATCTTTCGGAGCAAGACAACGCGCTGCTTTCGCGCCCTGTGGAACGCCAACACCGCCAGCAGGGAGCTGTAGCCGACGCCGCGTGTTCCTACCAGAACGGCGTTGACGCCCTCGTCCACACGGTATGGAAATGCGTTGACAATGGCCAATGTTTCCTGTGGAAGACACTCCTGTTCGTGGAAGCAGCGATGTCGCTTGCGAGCGGCGCAGATGGTCACAACATCGCACTGCATGAGGACACACGCTTGACTGTTTCTGCCCAGACAGTGCCTCCGACTCGTGCGCCCCAGCATCACTGCGCCGCTGCTGCGTGCATGTGCTCCATCACGTCGCACAATGGCACTGAGCTAGGTATCGCTGCCTTCCATCGACCTCGCTCTTTCATTCGCGCTCTTGCGCCCACATCCACTGCATCATCTCTCTGTCGCCATGCTCCGCGTCACGGCCGTCGCTCTCTCCGTCATTTCAACTGTCGTCGCCCATGACGGCATGGTCGAGCCCGTGTCGCGTGAGATCCGCACGATGGGGATGGTCAGCACCAGCACCTTCGGGGCATCGGTGGCGACTGCCTCGCTTACACGCCCGACACGAACCTGTAGACGCTGCCATTCGGGCCCAGCAAGATCCAGATGCGCGCCAACGACGGCGCCAACCACGTCGGCCCGTGCTCGGACTTCCTCGTCGGCTCCAGGTGGGCCAGATGATCGATTGCATGCGGTCGCTCCATCCAGGCTCAGGCAACAAGGGCGACGCGCCCATTCCGCCCGAGATGGTCATCGGCATCCCACGCACAGGACTGCCATGCAGCAAGTGCGTGCTGCTGTTCGCGTGGGAGGCCCAGCACGTGACGCCACACGAGTTCTACAACAACTGTGCTGATGTCAGGATCAGCGACGGTGGCAGCGATCCAAGCCCCGCGCCAGCACCGTCGCCTTCGTCGACTAACCGAACGTCACATTCGTCCACCCAACCACCGTCGCAATCGCCAGCGACTCCAAGGCCAACGCCAAGCAAGACACCCAAGCCCAAGACGCTCAAGCCCAAGACTTCCCAGCCATCGACAGCTTCACCAACGCCACAAAGCCAGTCGACCAACGGTACGTCTCCAAGGACCAGAACAGACGCGATGAAGGTGGCCATGGACAACTCGTGCGAGCTCAACTGCTGGAACGACCGACCGTACTGCCCCGATACGGTCTGCATGACGGCTCCGTAGGTTTTCGTGGCGTCATTGAACTGATTTGATCGAGAAAGCTGTCGTCCGACAGGTATCGCATGTAGATCACTAACAAAAAATCGACTGCTTTCGACTCCAGCAATCCGGAGCGTTTCGATAAAAAGCCTCGTGTGGTTGTCTGTTGGCCATTGCGTGCTGGAAATCAAACGTCGAAGGCTCAATCCACTCGTGCGATTGCTCGTCTGGTCCTCACATTGTTTGGTGGATCACAACGCGTGTTTGGCCAACGAATCGCGCGCTAGACCGCACAACGCACGAAGGGTGCATGCAGCCGGAAGCGATCCAGTGGGCATGGCGTTGCCCGTCGACGGCTGTCGCTTCCAGATGTGCCTCCATCCGGAAGTGGCTGACCCGCCCAGTCAATCCTTCACAGCTGACGTAGCTGGGAATGACGCACACTCAACACCGAAGTTTGATGTCAGGCCCATTGCCACGTTTGGTGATGGCAATGCGCAGACGCAGGTATCGACGCCAAACTCAGTGATGGCCATGCGTCCATCAATTTCTGTGCTTGAAGGGCATTTTGCATCCTGTCAGTCAGGGTCATCCATCGTCACCTGCGCTCGGAAAGGCTGGGTTCGCACCATTCTCAATGCCCGCCATGTCACCAAGCACGTGTTCCATTGAAACCTCGTGCTGCTTCCATCTGGCTCGAACCAGCTGGCACTGTGGAGTGCTTGTGCTGTTGCGTGCATGTGTGGCCGTCCCGAGACCGGGCGGGGGAAGCGCTGGCAATCTCAAACATGGGCGGGTTCCAGGCGCGGTTTTTCTCAGACAGCGCCTTGAACCAATGCTCACGCAGACGACAGCGCTGAGCCGTGTGTGCCACCACTGCATCACTTTCCAACGAGCAAACTCAGCGGCAGCAACAAACGCCGACGCCGACGAACGCCTTCAGACATCGAACAGAAAGAGAATGAGCGCATCGACTGCGTGCACCAACAGTCACGGGCGGCAGCGTCGAAGCGTGCGATGGTCCGCTCTCGTGGCAATCGCGTTCCTTGTATGCGCGTGCACGGGTGTGGATGCTGCTGGGTCGGCCAGTGGCTCCTCCGACAGCAGCACCGCTGCCCCAACACCCGTGCGCACACCAGCGACGCCGTCGGTCTTGCCATCACCAACGCCATCAACGGACGGATCGCATGACAGACCACAGTCGCCCAGTCCAGCGCCAACGCCGAAGGCGTCCAACGACACGAACGACAGCACAGCCACGCCAACGGTCACCGTGACGACCAAACCGGCCAACACGACGGCACCGACGCCGGTCGTATCGGTGACACCAACACCGACGCCGACGCCGACGCCGACGCCGACGCCAACGCAGACACCAGCTGATGGTTCCAGGCAGAGCGCTCCGACGCCATCCAACAGCAACCAGAACAGCCCAACGCCGTCAACATCGGAGTCGATGCCGCCAGCGTTGACACCAACACCTCCGAATCCTGCTAAGCGGTCACCGACGCCTCGTCCGACTGGCCAAGACGATGCCAACACGAAACGCGGCGGCATCAGCGACAGCACGATGACCATCGCGCTGGTCTCGTCGGGCGTCATCTGCCTGGCACTGGCTGTGTTTGCAGTGATGGCGACGCGGCGACGGATACGACAGGCGCAGGAAGTGGCGACGGACAAGCAGTTGCGGTCGTCGCCCATCGGCAGCGTGGAGTTCTAGCGTAGCAGTAGAGGAGCGGATAGGTAGAAGACAAGCACTTAGTAATAGACACACATGCAGGCACAAGCGAGAACGGAGCGAGGACCAGGCAGGCACGACGAGATCACAGCCACAGCCGCGTGAGCTGTGAGCTGGCGGTCGTCTGGAACAGAAACATCATGGTGTTGCAGACGGGTGTTTGGTCGTGGGACGCGTTCTCACTGCGTGGAATGTCCTCCTCAAGTGCCACTCCGCTTGACGGACACAGCGCAACTGGCGCAGTTCATTCCTTTTCCTTGAACGGATGATCGTCCAAAACAGACTCAATGTGGAATCCAGCACATCAGGGCTGCGTGCGGGATCATCTGATCATTCCAAGCGCTTCCATCGGTGAATCCTTCCTGAACGATCGCTCGTGGGGCGCCATGACGTCAGCGACAGACGCATCGATGCCCTTGATGCACGGAAGATCCAGCACGCGCACGAGTCCGCCACGGCCCATCCATGGGAGAGCACCAAACCTGGGTCACTGCGACGGGAAGTCCGGCAATGGATCGATTGAGAAACAGGAGCAAGCCAGTCGAGCAGCTCGCCAATGCCACCGCCACGTCCATTTGGGCAGGAACGGCCCAAGGTGACGGCCTCGACGCAGCAGACAGAGACATTGCGAGGTTGCAGTTGACCAAGAAGCCCAACACCCGGCTCCGGCGTTCAGTCACAGCGTCCCATGGCATGCAGGAGCTGGCCATTCATTCATTGCATCGAGTGCCTCGCCATCGCTGTCGTCGCATCGTGGCATCGGGCTCAGCGACCGGATTTCACTGGTGGCTCATGCCATCACAGATCCCCCCCCCCGCCGGTCACCTGTGAGATCGGATTAACTCGTGCAAATGGATGGCTTGATTCGAGCTTTTGGGTGGTTCTTGCCCTCTTGGAACGCATATCCCGTGCAAAGACAGAGGGATCGTTTCAATGTGGCTTGGCGAGTGGTTTGATCATCGCAGCACTGGATTCCTCAGCGGAGGCGTCAGGGGCAGCGTCATGCACGCGACCATGGCCTCGGCCTTGGCCACCAACCTGCACTTGACGGCGCTCCCTCCGTCGACACACACCCGCCATTTCCTCAACGACCATGCCGTGCTTGGTGCCGGCCAATGTGCTGTGTCTAGCACTGGCGGCCGTGCTAATGGTAACGACCACCGTGACGGCGGCCGACTGTGTCACAGACGGCTCGGTCGGCGTCATCTCCACTGCGTGCAACGCGTCAACGAGTTGCGGGCTGTGCGTCTTCGCGCCCACGTGCGGCCCCATGACCTGTGTGGCCAACATGACGGCGGCGCCGCACTCGCGCTGGGTCGTGCGCGTGGAGCGCACGGGTGAGCTCACGACGCTGCGACTCGACCCCAAGCTCATGGTCCCCAAGCACGTCGAGAGCCTCGAGATCGACGGCGGCGACCAACTCGTCCTCGAGCTCACCAACGGTGCCTTCGGTGGCATGGGCGACCTCAAGAACCTGTACGTGCATCACTGCGTGTGCCCCCATCGCATCCGTCTTGGCTCGTCGTGTCCATCCATGCTGATCGTGTGCTGCCTTTCATCTGCTGCACTGTAGAACCCTGACGCATCTGACTGTCGTGGACTGGTCCGTGGTGCCGCTCCAGCGCTTAATGTCCCTCCGCTCGCTGACCATCTCGCGCACCAACCTTGGCTCTCTCGCTGGCCTCGTCACAGCTTCGTCGTTTGGCTCGACCACGAGCCCGATGCTCAGCCTGTACGTCCATGCGTCTCCTCGTTCGGTGCCTTGCTGTTGGTGCTGACCTGACGGACTGTCTCCATCTATCGCGGTTGTTGCATCCGCAGAGATCTGTCGGGAAACTCGCTGCTGACGCTGCCTCGCGAGCTCCATGCCATCGAGCGTCTCGCATCTCTGGACCTGCGCGACAACAACATCAAAGGTCTCGAGCTATCGACCGAGCAGCTGCAGTTCCTCAACCGCCTCTCGGTGCTGCATCTTGACGCCACGGCGCTTCAAGTCACCAACTGCGACGGTGATCGCACGCTGCTGGCCCCCACGCACGTCGAAGTGTGCGTGCAAAGCGCCAAGTCCGGGGGCCTTCAACCAGCGTCCACACCGCAGACCAAGGCCTCGACGTCGTCCATTGCTGGGCTAACGCCGTGGTCTGTGGTCGCCGCCGTGTTTGGTGGTGCCTTGGCCACGGCCGTGTGCGTCTTCATGTGCTTCATGTACCGCAGCCGTCGGCAGGCTCAACGCAGACGGGAATGGTGCATCGCCCAAGCCAACCACTCGGACGCCTACGAACAAATGGTCGACCCAGCCAACGTGGAGCTGGAGGTGTATCCGAGCGAAGTGTCGCCGACGGTGCACGCGCACTGGGAGGCACTGGAACTGGAGCTCTGGCGCCGTCGCTCCATGTTCGTGCAGACGCTGCGTCAGCTCAAATCGACCGACACGGTGTCGTCCGCTACACGCACAATGTGGCTCGGCGTCTACCGGCACCAGAAGGTGGCGCTCAAGCGCCTGCCGGTCGGACGCGACGACGCGTTGGCCGTGTGCCAGTTCCTGGACGAGATCAAGCTCAACTCGGAGCTGACGCACTCCAAGATCGTGCGCTTCCGCGGCGTGGCGTGGACCAAACCATCGGGTCTGCAGATGCTGCTCGAGTACATGGACCGAGGCGACCTGCGGTCGTATCTGACGGCGGCCAAGCCCACGACAGCGCTGGACGCCGGCCACTGGTGCGGCAGCCGCACGCTCGACATGGCCATCGACATCGCCGACGCGCTCGCGTACTTGCACTCGCTGGAGCCGCCACTGGCGCACGGCGCGCTGTCGTCGCACAAGGTGCTGCTCAACCACGAGTACGCCGCCAAGCTGAGCGACTTCAGCAGCGCCACGCGAGTGGCGACCTTGGAGAGCGACGCCGCCGACAACATGCTGAGCTCCCAGACGCATGCCCGCGCACAGCACACACAGCGCCCGCGCGTGGGCACGGCAGCGTCCATGGAGCGCTTCGGATCGACCAGGGCTGGTCGCTGGGTGGCGCCCGAGGTGCTGTCGGGCACGTGCGCGGCCGCGTCGGTCGCCGCCGACATGTACTCGTTCGGCATCATCCTGTCGGAGCTGGACACGTTCGAATGGCCGTTCGCGCAGGCGCCGCCGGGCATGGAGAGCGCGCTGCTGACGCGCATCGTGCAGGGCTCGGTGCGGCCGACGCTGTCCGAGCACTGCCCCGGCATCGTGCGCGAACTCATCTGCCAGTGCCTGTCGCCCGTGCCGGAGGAGCGGCCGTGCGCGCTCGACGCCACGTTCCAGCTGCGCACGCTGGCGCAGCGCGTGCACCGCGCTGCCACGTTGTCGGACTCGTCCGTTGTCAAGCCCGAGCGAGATCCGCTCTGGTGATCATGCCACGCCATGGCGGTGTTGTAGGAAATAGCTATCTAAATAGGATAGGACGTCCCGAGGGTATATTATTATTAATCACCACGGCTACAAGACGTGACTGTACCAAACAACACCAAACAACGCTGGGATCATGCGATCTGCACGACCGTGGCGTTGGCGAACTGCGGTGGATGCACGGGATCGGCCACGAGCGTGCGATCGGTCACGCGCTGCGTCATTGCCGGATCTGGCTCTGGTTCCTCCGAGTTCTCGGATGTTTTCTTCTTCTTGGTCTTCTTCTTCTTCTTCTTCTTCGATTTGCGCTCGCAGCACACGTAGCGAGTCGTGCGTTTGCACAGCTCAGCCAAGTGCGCGATGGCTACCATTCCCAGGATCCACACACCGATCGACACGACCACGTACAGCGCCGGATTGGAATCGTACGACAGCAGCTTGCGGTCGTCGTCGCCGTCCTTGACCTGGGACCACGACATGTCGCCCGTGAACGCCGTGACCAGCGGCTGCAGCACCAGCAATGGCAGCGATATGAGCGAGAAGACGCCAACGCCAGGGATCGACAGACCTTCTCGACCACCGGTGCACACGACGACGAGCGGCAGCACGACGCCGAGGTTGAGCACCACAAGGCTCAGGACGCCGAGGAAGTACTTGATGACGCCGAGGTAGAACACGAGTTTGCACGCCTCCCAGCAGCACAGCACACGCATGAAGGCGCGGCGGTCAGCAGGAGTCCACGCACGGCCGTGACACCCACAGCCACAGCAGCAGGTGAGGCGCGGCATGTGACGCACGCGATCCAGCGGCCGGCGACTCGTTGGCTGCGAGATGAAGTTGGCGAGCGCCAGGTCGCACTTGGCGAGCCATTCCACGACGACGAGCAAGAGGTAGAAGACGCCGAGGCCGAGGCCGCACAGCGGGAGACACGCGAGCGAGAGCGCGAGGCCGACCCAGACGACGACGTACGCCACCAAGCCCATCACGAAGTTGGCGACGTGGTAGAGTACGATCCGCAGCGTCATCTTGACGCGGCCGACGCGCTTGGTGGAGCTGCAGCAGCAGGTGAGTATGGCCACGCAGGGCGACGATGACGACGGCGATGGTGACGACGATGGCGATGGCGATGGCGAGCGAGGGCGCGGGCGCCGGCGGCGGTCGTCCTGGTCGGACAGCGCGTCGTAGACGGACTCGCAGTGGTCGACGCTGAGCTCCGAGATGAGGCTGTCTCTCATCGCGGCCATGAAGCCTCGCTTAAATGCAGCGGCGTCCTGTGGTGCTCGTGATGATGATGATGATGATTCACGCAGACGTCGTCGGTGGTGCCTTGGGCTCTGGTGGCGTCCATGTTGTGTCACGAAGCCAGGTCCCTGTCCAAGTCGATTGGGAGGCCCACAGCGATAGGCTGGTCTGGGAAGTTAACATGAAATATTTCTGGGTTTGGCTGCAACGATGGCTTTTGTTTCCGGCGAATGGCTCTGCTGGCAGCAATATTCGGTGGTATATTACCGTAAGCTTCGCGTTCGAATTTCCTAGGTATCTTTGGATAACCTGCGGCATACATGTGGTAAAAGCGCAAGTTGTGAGATATTATTTGTCACACGTTCCCCACATGATTGTCACATGGCGGGTTTCTCACGCAATCATCGCATGCGGGTACGTCCACGGACAACGCCACAATGAGCTCCATGCTGGTCTGTCACTCTCCATCCCGACCGACAGCTCCCACAATGAAACACAGCATGCAAAGCAAATGCACAGCACGAGTGCTGGAGACAGCGCCCGCGACATTGGCTGGAGCATGCCGCAACTGGCCGTAAAAAACTCGCGCAATACCGGCATCCTGTCTGCCGCCGCACCTGCAGTGCGCCATTGGCGGCTGCGAGTGCGCCATCGAAGACGCATGTTTGACCAGCGGTCGCACGATTGCGCGGCTGCAACCCAACACAGCACCCCACACACGGCCAGCCAAGTCAATGCTCATGTGGTGGACCAGCCTGTCGTGCGCAGAGTGATGGTGGTTTCACTGTCATCGCGTTGCCCACGTGATTAGTTCACCGGCTGGCGCCTGATTACGACCGTTGGCGCCCCATGGCTGCTGCGATGATGGTGGAAGGCACTTCCGCCGCGCTTCCGCTCGTGGTTCCCACGCGTTCGCCCGGCCCGAGCCCAGCGACAGTCGCGCCGCTGCCGTCAGTTCTCATCATGCAGCGCTTCAGTGACGACGACCTGCTGCTGCTCACGGCCGACTCGGTGCAGGTCGAGTTCCAGCAACTGCGCGCGACCATGCCCACGTGCGATGAAGCGCCAGCGCTGGATGCTGCCACTGCAGACGCGCCGCCGCCGC
Source organism: Lagenidium giganteum (assembly GCA_002286825.1). Classification (NCBI taxonomy): domain Eukaryota; phylum Oomycota; class Peronosporomycetes; order Pythiales; family Pythiaceae; genus Lagenidium; species Lagenidium giganteum. Next base: position 93,584 of record NSDO01000323.1, read on the forward strand.
TGCCTGCATGCGGGCACGTCGGTCGCACTCGCATGGCCGGCCGGATCGTCATCTACCACGCCGGCAACTTCATCCTCGGCGTCATCGGAGCCGTCGTGGCTGCGATCGCCACCGGCGCGTGCGTCTTGCTGCTGCCGCTGTGCTGCATTGGCGTGCCAGTGGCCACCGTCGCCGTCACGGCGCTCGAGCACGTGGCTCACGTGGATCTGCGCTGTAGCAACTACATCGCGCAGCCGCACAAGCGCCGCCGGTGTCGCCCCTTCCACGACTCGCTCTGCGCGCCGCTCAAGGCGGAGCACATGCGCAAGCTCCAAGTGCGCCCGACGCTCAAGCTCTTCGCCTACTTCCTCGTCGTCAAGCTCGCGCTCGCGTACCTGAGCCTCACGATCCTGCTCGTCGTGTTCGTGCTGCCCGTCACGTCCGCGGCGTCGCATGGGGAGAACGGCGTGGTCATCCCGGGCATCGGTGCCCTCAACCTGCTGTCGCTGCCATCGCTCGTCCTGCGCCCGTTCATTGCGCTGTACACGCCCTCGTCCAGCACGGCTGCTTCGTTCTCTGGCGACGACAATGGCGACGCCGTCGCAGCAGCTCAGGACCCCATCCTGACATACCGCAGCAGTCCCGTGGCGTACGTGGCGCTGTCAATCACTGTTTGGGTGGCTGCAGTGCTTGGCCTGCTGCTGGGGGCACGACTGTCGCAGCGAGCGACCAACTACTTTTGCCCGTGCCTTGTCAAGCCCAAGCCCAAGTCCAAACGCAACCGGAACCGTGACCACTCGCGCACGCGCACGAAGACGACCAACATGGAGACCGACATCGCCATTCTCGAAGCGCGAGCCGTCTAGATGGAGACACAGTTGTAGCACTATTTATTTGGTTGGAAAAGTCACTTGGAACGGTGATAGCGTTGCTGTCTATCCGATGGATAGCAAGTGAGGTATTGACGGCCTCGCAAGCTACTTGTGTACGGGCATTTGCCTCGATAACATGGTCTGAGGCATGAACCAGGTCGCCGTGGTATTCGACAGATGCCGACACTTGCTGCCATGTCCGTGGTAGGCAGGTGCCAGAGAAGTCGCCCACTCGTCCTATCGCCCAATAAATGGAGCCATTCGAGCCAGCGCCATTGCAATCGTCGCAACCTCCGTTACTGTTGATGCTCCCGTCGAAGGTGCGCAGCGTGATCATCTCGCTGGTTTGCTACCGCCACTGGTCATCACCGGCGCCACCGCATGAGATGGCACTTTTGGTGCATTGCCTGCCACAGCCGCAGCCGTCGCCACAGCGACCTTGGCGCCATGAGCGGAGATGACTGGCTTTGGTTTGTCGCCGGTGTAGGCCACATTGGCGGTGCCCGACCCGACACTGACGAAGACAGCAACGTCGTCGCCTGCACCACTGCATTACCGACGCCAGGCACGCATACGTGGACAGACTCACACATCACACCTCCGACGTTCACGTTGCCCGCACCCGCCAGGGACTCGATCCTTGCACTGCAGTTGTCGCCCTTGGCTTGACTGGATCCGCCCACCTCGACCTTCATCAACCTCGTCATGAACGCAGTTGACCCCAGGCACGCGACTGCTGTGCCACTCATGCCGATGATGGTATCCGTGGCATTTACCGTGGAGCTAGTGATGGACAAGTCGCCGCTAGCGCTGACTGTGGCGCTCAATTTCCAGTCAGCCGAGCACCTGCGAGTGAATCCGCAACCGTGGTGCTGTTGGCTACGATGAGCGCGTCGCCAGCACGGCTGCTTTTTGCCGTTGGTGACACTTTCGTCCGTTGATGGACAACACTACGTTGTCACCGACAAACGACGCCTGCAGAGCCTCGTGCGCTGATTGTGGAAGCTCAATACAGACGATGGATGCCTTCCAGCTTTCCCATGAAGTGTCCATCGTCAGCACCACCGTGTCATTATTGTGGAGCTGTTGAGCTAGCACTGTGGCCACGCAGTGCACAGTCACAGTTGAAGCAACTGCGCGTCATGGATGAACGCTGGCACAGCACAGGTCTAGCGTCAACACCGAGAGAAATGAATGAAAATCTGAAATACATTGGCAAACGTGGGCAATGGAGAGGTAAAGGGATGCAAAGCTCGTCAATGACAAGGATCCAGAAAGACGGAGGCACGCAACTACACGCCACCCTCGCTTGGGCGCTCGATGTACACCCAAATGACGATGAACACCAGGCCGAACGCGACGGACGTCGAGCCCATGAAGTTGCCCTGGTCCGTCAAGCTCTGGTAGCTCCAGCCGAAGTACTCCTGCACGCTCATACGCACGCTTGGGCCAAGCTTGTAGGCGATGATGATGCCCATGAACACGCACGCGCACAACTTGGAGGCGCCGTGGTACGTGTCAAGGTTCATGTAGCCTGCCATGAAGCGCACCAGCGCCCAGATGATACCAACGACAGTGCCCACAAACACGAGCACGTTTGGCAGCTCGGCAATCGAGCCGCGCGTTGGTGACTTGGATGGAGTCGTCCACTTGCCCTGCTTGCACGTGAGCTTCCACCAGAACGCCTCAATGACGGCCATGCAGTTCGTGAACGCATACACGAACCACGCGTCCTGCGAGCGGACGACATCGTTGTTCTCAACGCCGCGGTTGCTCAGCGCCGACAGGGTGCCCTGCGCGAGGATCTTTGGCACGAACGCGATCAACACGCGCACATCGCCCAAGTAGATCGGGGCGTAGCCTGTGTAGAGGAAGTACATCGTGATGGCGTAGAAGAGAATGACCGAGATCGAGCTCAACGGGTAGAGCGTCGCGTTCCAGTAGAACACCTTGCGCATGAAGGCGTTGCTCTTGCGTCCGGTAGGCGTGGCCACCTGTGGGCGCGGCCATTCTGGGTCAATACCTTGCTCGCGCTTCTTCATCAACGCCACCTGGAAGTTGCCCTTAGCCCAACGCTTGCGTTGCGCCATGGTGCCCGCGACCGAGTCTGGGATCAATCCCTCAGCCAAGCGAATGCGTTCAGTCGACTCGCCTTCGAAATCCTTGCGGTAGTACAGGCCCTTCCAGCCCTTGGCACGCAGGCGCTCACCAGTCCACAAATCTTCAGTGAGACTGCCGTACTGGATGCCGGCAATGGAATCCAACGCTTCACGACGGATGATCGCGTTGGTGCCAGCGAACGACGCCGCGTTGTAGCCGTCCTGGCCAGTCTGGATCGAATCATAGAACGTCGCGTTACGGTGGCCGAGCGGGTCACCGATCTGCAGCTGCACACACTCGCGGAAGTACAGAGGCGTCTGCACAAATCCAACCGAGTTGTCGCGCACATCGTCCGAGTAGTGCGCGAGCGTCGATACTTCCACATCGTTCTGGTTCTTGCACTTGCGGCAGACGCCCGACTTTGGCAGCTTGGCATCGCAGTTGGTGCAGCGCAGATCCTTGCCCTTGACACGCGTGTCGCTGAGCGTGCCGTTCACCTGGCGACGATGCACATCGCTGGCCACGTGCATAGCATTTTCAAAGCATTCCTTCGAGCAGTAGCTGATGCGTTCTTCTGGCACACCAGCGAGCTTGCACGACGCGCAGCACATCTTGGCGACGTTGTTGCAGCCCATGCACGAGCACGCGTACTTGTTCTTTTCCTGGCGGTCTTCATCGTCAAAGAAGAATGGAAGCGTCGCCAAAATGAACTTCGGGTGTGGCTGCATGTCGGTGTCCAAGATGACCACGTACTTGCCGCTGGCGCCTTCGTTGTACAGAGCGTTGTTGATGTTGCCGGCCTTGGCGTAGTGCTTCACTGGCTTCACACGGCCGATGAACGTCACGTGTGGCAGGCCTGGGTACTTGTAGTCATCACGGAACGAGCCGACCGAGCAATCAGCGCGGCTGACCACGCGAGGACGGCTTGCCGATGGCAGGTTGGCCGACGAGTGGAGCTTGCGCCAGGCGTAGACTTCCATTTCTTCGTTCGGGTCGCAGACGCGATCGTACATGAACTGCGCCACTTCCTGACGCAGGTCACCGGCCGTTTCCATGACAGTCTTGTTCAGTTCGATCTCCGGCACTGGGTTGCCGCGGGTCCAGCGGGCTGTGCAGTAGCCGTCGTCCAAAATGTAGATCTGCAACAGATGCGGTGGGTACTGGAGGTTCATGCACGCCATAAGCGTGTCGATGCATGCTTCCGCTGGCTCAGTGTAGTGGCACAACAGCACATCCACCTTTGGCCACAGATCATCAGGCACCTTGGGCTCGAACTCGTCGAAGTAGTGAGCACCACGGCGCACAGGCTTCCACATGCCGAGGTAGTAGAGTGATGCGAAGAAGATGCTCAGCACCTCAGCGAACAGCATGGCAAAGAACGAGACCCACTGCGGGATGGATGGGTCGTGGTAGCACACGACGTCATCGATGGCAGCGATCTGCTTGTACCACTTCGGGGGGTTCCACACCCCACTGAAGGCGCTGTCGATACACTTGAGATCATCCGGCGACTTCTTGTAAATGAAGTCGCAGTCCTTGTCGCGGTAGCCTGAATGACACGGTTCGACGCAGACAGGGAACCAGAACAGCATGCCAAACAGCTCGACCAGCCCAGCCAACACAAAGATGATGAAGACGATGCGGTAGCTAGGAACGCCCTTCATCTGGTATTTTCGGACGTTGGGCAGCGTACGCTCAATGATGTTGCCCGAGCCAGTCGAGATGATCGCCTCCTCGACGCCTTCGAACCACAGGCGGTATTCCTCATCGGATTCCGGACAGAGCACCCACACACGACGCTTCGTGTGCACCTCAAAGCCCTTGTACGGCAAGTCCATGCGCGCGCACGGACGCAGCTGCAGCGCGTCCTTGAGTTCAATGGCGCCGATGACCAGATCCGTGTTGCGCGTCGTAAAGTACTGACGGCACTCCATGTGGCTCTGGAAGTAGTAGATCTTGGCCTTCTCCAACGCTACACAACACGCCCAACGTTACCAAACCAGATACAAAACAATCCACAATGCCCTGCGGCAGCGATCTGCGCACCAAAGTATCGACGCTTCCAGCTCTTGTGCAGCGGACCCTTGATGGCGCGCTTGCCCTGCTTGTGCATGTAGCCGTGCACCGTAATGACGTTGTCCTTCTGGCTGTTGTTGCGCGTGGCATCGTCCGACACGTTCACGGCCGGCAGCGTCGGGCCGCGTGGATCTTCGTAGCCCTGCTGCGGCACTGGACGACCATCCACATAGCGCGCGCCATGCTCGGATCCTGCTCCGCCTGGTCCGCGGCGCACAATCTCGGCCTCCATGGCCGATGGCGTGGCGTGCAGCGCATAGTTGTCATCTTCCTGCTGGTCGCCCAGCGGCGTGCGCTTGTCCTTCCCGCCGAACATGTCGCGGTGAAGGTGGCGACCGCAACAAGTCGTTCACACACGCACGCACTCGCTTCCTTCCTCACTCCTCAGGCACACACACACGCGACGTCGCCTTTGGCTTTGACGTCGGGTGCGTTCCCGTCGGGAGTTGGGAGTTGCTCTGGCTGGAGGTTGCCGAATGGCGCAGTTGCCGGGTGAGGCCAGGCTCGCCAGCGTTCGGGACACGCGGGACACCCCCCACTCACACTGGCGCTCAGTATGTAAGGGAGTTTCAGCGCCATCTGCCGCCAGTGCCTCCCCAACCCACAGCAGGAGGATGGAGCCCTAGCCGCAGCGCTGCGCTGCGCTTTTTCCTTCTTTTGGGGTTGTCCCTGTGGATACGGACTGGGTGCTTGGCTGGGTTCGGCTGGCGCCAGCGCAAAACGTTCGTATTGCCCAGGGAATGGCGCGGCATTGCCCCGTGAAGCCATGTCGCCACCCTTCACAGCCTGGGGCTCACGCTGCTGCCTCTGCTGGAGAAACAGAGTCAAAATTTCCAGTCCTGAACCACCTAGCCCTACCAAATGGCTGGATCCCTATCCCTATGTAGTGGCCCAGTCAAACGATTGGCATTCGCGCCAACTCGTGGCGTGTCATAACTGAGTTACTAACCTCAATGATATTGAGAAATCCACGGAACCCATCAGTGGAATTTTGCGGGTTCGGGGCAGCACGGCTCAAATATTCATTTCACACTGGCGACACATATATTCGTTCGGTATATTTTCAGACCTGGCTTCGCTGCTGGCTTCGCTCAATCCAGCGCGATGAGCACGTGGCCGTCGGTCACGAAGTCGTTCTCTTCGCAGAACACCTCCTCCACTTTGCCATCCTTCGTCGCACGGATCACGTGCTCCATCTTCATGGCTTCCATGATCAGCAGCGGCTGGTCTTCCTTGATGGCGTCGCCGCTCTTCACCAACACCTTGATGATCTTGCCTGGCATTGGCGTCACGATCTGGCTCACGCCCACGCCACCGGCGCCGTCCGTGGACGACAATGATGGCAGTGGCACGTGGAACTTGTACTCGTAGCGCTGCGTGCCGTCGTTGCAAAACACGTGCAAGTCCTCCTTCTCGACCACGGCCGTGCCCCGGTACAATCGCTCGCCAACGCGGATGGCGAAGTCGCCATCAGCCTCCAGGCTGCCCGTGGCAACCACCGTCTCCTTGTCGTCCAGCGACACCTCGTACGTGCCGTGTTCGTGGCTCTTGACGCTCACGGCCACATCCACGCCCTCGTGCTGCAGCTGGAACTTGCGCTCGTGTGTTGCCAGCGACCGGTAGTGCTTAAGCGAGTCTTCCGACCACGGCGAGTGCAGTTCGTAGTTGAAGTCAGCGAGCGGACGAGACTTAAGCTGCTCCAACAGCAGCAAGCTCACGGCGCCGAGAGCCTTGGCGTGCGTTGGGAAAGGATCGAGTGGCTTGAGCACGTCGTCGCCGTGCTTGTTGAGGAAGCTCGTGTCGACACCACCCTTGCGGAACTCCGGATGCGCTGCCGTGCGTGCCACAAACTCGATGTTGGTCGGCAGGCCAACGATCTGGTAGTCATGCAACGCCGCCACCATCTTGTCGAGCGCGTCATCGCGGTCCTTGCCGTGGACGATGAGCTTGGCGATCATCGGGTCGTAGAAAATCGACACTTCGTCACCTTCGATGACGCCCGTGTCCACTCGCACGTGATCGGTCGCCTTGGGCAGGCGCAAGTGCTTCAGCGTGCCACTGCCTGGCAAGAAGTTGCTGTCACGACATCACACAATCGTTAAGCGTGGGCCTACGCGCTAACCACAAGTGAAGTGGCCAGTGGCGCTGCGGTGAGACTTACTTGTATGGGTTCTCCGCGTAGATACGGGCTTCGATAGCATGGCCGTGGATCTTGAGGTCCTCCTGGCGAATCGGCAATGGCTGGCCGGCCGCCACGTTGAGTTGCATTGCCACCAGGTCTTGCTTGGTGATCAGCTCGGTCACCGGATGCTCCACCTGCAGCCGAGTGTTCATCTCCATGAAGTAGAACGACTCGTCCTCGTCCAGCAGGAACTCGACCGTGCCGGCGCCGACGTAGCCGACGGCCTTTGCAGCCGCCACGGCGGCATCACCCATCTTCTTGCGCAGAGCTTCCGACATGTGCGGCTGTGTCATTCCATGATGCAGCAACGCAAGACAATGGAGCCATCAGTAGACCTCAACACACAAACGGAACACGAGAGAACTCACCGCGGGGGCCTCCTCCAAAACCTTCTGGTGACGACGCTGCACACTGCAGTCGCGCTCGAACAAGTGGATGACGTTGCCAAACTTGTCGCCAAACACCTGCAGCTCAACGTGGCGTGGCTTGCGCAGGTACTTTTCAATCAGCACACGCGCGTCACCGAACGAGGCCTTGCCCTCGCGCTGACATGCCTCCAGCGCATCCTTGAACTCGCTCTCGTCATTGACAATGCGCATGCCCTTGCCGCCGCCGCCCAGCACGGCCTTGATGAGCACAGGATAACCGATCTTGCGGGCTTCGTCACGCAGACGCTCAAAGGTCTGGACTTCGCCGTGGTAGCCCGGTGTGACGGGCACGCCCGCGGTGATCATGATGTCCTTGGACGCGCTCTTGGAGCCCATGGCCTCGATGGCCTTGACGGGTGGGCCGATGAACTCGATGTTGGCGTCGGCGCAGGCGCGGCAGAACTCGGCGTTCTCCGACAGGAAGCCATAGCCCGGGTGCACGGCCTCTGCGCCCGAGATCTTGCACACGTCGAGGATCTTGGCGTAGTTGAGGTAGCTCTCGCTGGCGGGGGCCGGGCCGAGGCGGTAGGCTTCCGTGGCGTGCTTGACGTGCTGCGCGTTGGCGTCGGCGTCGCTGTACACGGCGACGGTCTCGATGCCGAGCTGGTGCGCAGAGCGGATGACGCGCAGAGCGATTTCGCCGCGGTTGGCAATGAGGATCTTCTTGAACTTGCGCGGCACGGGCGCGGCGTGCTGCGTGGACAGCGCGCGGCGGGCGGTCATGCCATGGCGCAGCAGCGCAGAGGCGGTGGAGAGGCGGGGGATCAGACGCATCGGGGGCGAGGAACCAACGGATCGATGGACGGAGCGGCCGGACTGCAACAAGGGCTCTGACGCTGACGCCCGCAAGTGCCGCGGTCGGGGCTGGGCGGCACGTTGGTGGAATCTTCCTCTACAAGAACAGCAAGTCCCACACTCGTTCTTGTGCCGAGTTGAAGTTGGCGAATTCGAACGGTACATTGTATTTCGGCGACAGACCAGCAATAACTAGCAATAAATACATAATATAGCGCTCACTTCTCACTCAGTACCCTCTCAGAGCAGCAACGATGGCGAGCGCCTGACCCAAGTGACAGACATCAACATGTTGAAATTCATCTCGATGCCGTCAAATTGGAGACTTTTGACGCCTGCGGGTCGCCTGGTGCGGCACCAGTGGTGCCCATAGTGACGGTGTCTATCGCCAGTCACGATGCACAAGACGCATAATTCCACCACGCCAGCAGCAATGTGCGGTTCCTCAGGTGGCAGCACTTTGTCACGACGTCGTTTGAGTTGGCAATATATTTTATTGTTCTAATATCACTATTTATCTCACAACGCCGGGTCTGCCTCGGCCACTGGGTCGGCCATCGGGTCTGCGTCTGCCA
>NSDO01000324.1:20271-44629 GCA_002286825.1 Lagenidium giganteum
GACAGACATGTTACTGGCGAGCCGCGATTGTAGAGTTTGCGTTGGGCACATCGGCGAATGCGACGCGACCGTCAAACGCGACTATCTCCAGCGAGCCTTCCATTCGCACCACTAATCGCTGTCGCAATAGCGACACTAGCCTTGGATCACGGCCATCACATGTCGAATGCAGATCCAATCAAGCACACTCATGCAGATAAGAAGAGGCGCGCATGATGGTAGCATGGTCATTGGACACCACGAATGATCATGAAACTCAAGCTCAACAGCGGCCATCGCACAGAACAAGCAGTGTCTATATCATTTATGAATTATATATTTCCTCGCGCGATCGCGCTGTCGTCTAGCTACGCTCACGTGGTCAGTTTTCGCTGTCGATGCTGTCGGCGCTGTCGATGTCCGCGCTTTCCACTCGACCATACTTGTACATCGCCGCTGCTTGCCAGCTCATGCAGATGCCATACTTCGGGTTGATGCGCACGCACTCATGGAGGTCGCGGCAAGTCAAGATGCCAGTGTTCACTGTCACGTCAAACGCACACTGCTCGCCCAGAGCCGGCACGTAATCCTTCTTGTGAACCTTCTTGTGACCAGCGTCATAGTGGTGACGACGCTTGTGGTTGTCGACTTCGCTGTCGATGCTGTCAGTGCTGTCGACATCCTGGTTTTCCACACCAGAGTACCTGTACTTGTTCGCCACGTCCTGGCTGATGCAGACGCCAAACGTTGGGCTGAGGCGCACACACTCGCTGCTCTGGCGGCAAGGAAGCATGGTCGCATCCTGCATGATGTCACCCGCGCACTGCTCGCCCACACCCGCGAAGTAGACCTTGTTGTGGGCGTGGCTGCGCAACTGGGCGGCACTAGCAACGCACGCGGTCACGGCCGCCAACAGTGCAGGAACGAAGAGCTTCATCGTAGCTTGTAGCTTGGTAGAAAGAGATGTGGTTGACGTGTGCCGTGTGCAGCACAATGGCAAATGACCTACTTGACGGCCGGTTGCGGCCGTTGTGGTCTTGTGTGTGGATCACACAACTCAGATACATTCTTGTACGTCTGCAGCGCGGGTTTCACCTGGTTTTGTGACATCAGAAGGCCACAACGCTTGCAGACATTGATACCCTGCTGAAAGCGATGCATCCATYTACGGATACCCGGCATGACTCAGAGCGCTGATTTCAGTGATCCCAGATGTTGACGCAGGCGGGAACGAACCGTGAGGACTCTGGCGGGCCTCAGCGTGCTGCTGTTGTTGCACGGAGCAGCTGCAGACGTCAATAGCATCTTTATGCTGGATACGTACCTGCCTAGCTCCCATGTACACGAATGAATAGATCGCGCGACAGACATGTTACTGGCGAGCCGCGATTGTAGAGTTTGCGTTGGGCACATCGGCGAATGCGACGCGACCGTCAAACGCGACTATCTCCAGCGAGGTTATTGATGCTAACCGCTACAATACACCTGAATTCCACCACCACTTTGATTTCATGCACAGATTCGAGCGTCGTCGACCAAATTTGTTGCTGATCAGGTCGAAAGCGAGCTTCCATGGGTGCTGCTTCCAGTGGAAAACCTGTGATCACGTGTGAGACGATTTAGAAGCCTCGTGTGCTGATTGTGTTGAAAACTGCGACTGCAGTCCCAGATAAGCAAAGTGAAGAGACGTGCTGTCATATAACATGCGAGCCGACCACCAAGTGGTCTTGACTTGACCCTGGACGCAGTGCCTTGAACACTAGCTCGCCTTCATCATCGGCATGCGAGCGTGATTGTGCGGAAGATTATGTCCAACGAATCATTGCAGTGTACAGCAGCAATGACTGAGTAGTAATTGCGCGTTCGCATGTCCAATTGCTGTCGCAATAGCGCCTTCAATCATGAATCACAGATATCGTACGCGGAATCGAAATCCAGTGAAGCACAACCCGTTCACTTTCTGCCATGCAAGTGATGAGTGGCAGGGAACATGGTGGCGCCGTGAGTGAGCACCAATGACCTATAGACCATCGCAGAGCACAAGTATTGTCTATCACTTATGAATTATACGATTCATGCCAATATCGCTCTGTCGTCTTACTACGCTAAGGTGGTTAGTTTTCGCTATCGATGTCCGCGCTGTCAGTGCTGTCATCGCCGTCGGTGCTGTCGGTGCTGTCGGTGCTGTCGGTGCTGTCGGTGCTGTCGGTGCTGTCGGTGCTGTCGTCGCCGTCAGTGCTGTCGTCGCCGTCGATGCTATCGATGCTGTCGGTGCTGTCTTCATTGTCCGTGACCACAACAGTCGACTTGTACTTGTTCGCGTCATCCTTGCTCATGCAGATGCCATAAAGCGAGTTGAGACGCACGCACTCCCCGTTACCCTGGCACGGATACATGGTCGCGTCCTGCGACTCGTCACCCGCGCACTGTCCGCCAAGAGGAGCGACATAGAGCTTCTTGTGAACCTTCTTGTGACCCGCCTTTCCACGGTGACGGCGCTCGCTCTCAGCATCCATGTCGTAGACATCGTCGCTGTCGAAAGAGTCCTTATAGTCATCGGGTTCGTCCTCGCTGTTCCAGTCCCAGTCCACATCCATTGACTGGTACTGGCTCGCATCGAGCACGCACTCGCCATACGTCGGGCTCATGCGCACGCACTCACCGATGTCACACGGATACATGGTCGCGTCCTGCGATTCGTCACCTGCGCACTGTCCGCCAAGAGGAGCGACATAAAGCTTCTTGCGCACCTTGCTGTGACCGTGAGTACGGGCGTGAGTGGGGCCTGCAGCAAACTTGTACTTGTACGCTTCTTCCTTGGTCATGCAAATGCCATACAGCGGGTTGAGGCGCACGCATTCGCCATCACCCTCGCAAGGATACATAATCGCGTCCTGAAACTCGTCATACGCGCACTGGGTACCAAGAGGAGCGACATAGAGCTTGGTATGGGCGTGGGTGCGCAATCGGGAAGCACAAGCATTGCCCACAGCCACGGCCGCCAACAGCGCAGGAACGAAGAGCTTCATCGCAATTTGATAGAGAGAGGGGTGTCTTGTTGACGGATGGATGGATGGATCTGGTTGACGTGCGCGATGTGTAGCACAATGGTGAATGACGTACGTGATGTGATCGTTGCGATCTTGTGTGTGGCCCACACCAACTCCAAAATCAATGAGGTGTTCTCAGCGACTTGGTGAGCGATATCACCTGGTTTTGTGAAATCAGCGATGGATCCAACTGTCCCGAATCACTGCGTGAGGTGTTGATTCCAATGATACCAGTGGCGCCTCTCACATGCACGCGGGAACACGGCGGGCATCAACGTGGCCTCGAGGAGGAGCAGCTGCAAGCCTCGAATATTTACATGTTGGACGCGTGCCTGCGTGCCTGCCAGACTTCCAGTCTGTTCATCGAGGTGAAGCGATGGTGGCAAACCGAGCGATAACAGTGAGTTGAGGCACGTATTATAGAACGTTTTCTTTTACATACAGCGACACCATCCAGTCATCCAGACAACCTCATGCGTCGATGCTTTTCGAATACGATGCGAGTGGCAGCAGGAATATGCATGCCTGTGACACGCAGAGCACAAGGGACCAAGGAGAGACGATACCTCAGACAGCGTGGGTTGCTGGGCCTTAGCATTGGATTTTTTCTTCTACTTTGATATTTTTTCACCCCATGCAATGGTGGGATCTGTGCTTGTTTGAGGCGCAGGAGATGCACCTTGGGAGGAAGAGCGGGGCCAAGGTTAGCAGATCGAGATGGCACAGACCGCAGCAGTTGTGGCCAGAGCGGCCGCAGCCATGGCTTCTTCATTGGCTTGTCGTCGGAGCGTGGCAAGGTACTGGTTTTCGCGGCGCTGCACAAACACCATCTCGCACGGCTTTGGCGAGCGTCGAATCAGGTCGTTCAACTCGTTCAGCGAGAGGTAGCGCACTGATCGGCCATCGATCGAGCGAAGTTCGAACGAGGAATCCACCCCGGCCTGTTTCAGGAGACCTGAGCACGTCTTGACATAAACTGGCGGCGGCGGCGATACGAACTCGAATGGAATGCCGTGCGAGATGCTGTGCGCCAGCTTGAGCGTTGCCATCTTTTCGTCAAAGTTGGCGTCCGTGATCTGTTCACCGCGGGCTGTTAGCAAGATATCGCCAGGCTTGAGATCTGTGCGCGTGGTCTTGGTCACGATGATCTTGCGCGAGGTTTCTTCGATGCCAAACGTCACACCGAGCGTGTCGTCGTTCCAGCGCACCGTTTTGAGCACCTGCGTGGATTTGAGGCGCACGAGTTCGAGCCCAATAGACTCGCCATCCCATTGATACCGCACGACCAGGTCCTTGTCGGACGAGATGAACGAATTGCACGTGGAGCCGTTGGGAGACGACGAGTACGCTTGGTGGCGCCTGATCGACGTCGGTGATGTCACACTTGAACGACTCATCCTCGACGGAATGAGTGGAGTTGGGATGGAAAGAGGGGGAAGGCGCGGAGCAGTCAGGTGTCAATACAGCACGGACGGACACTCGGAGAGTCTGCGCGTTGGCTTGTGGCCGAGGGCGTCACAAGAGGGCGCGGCGAGCGACGCGGACGCAGGTGCTGATGTACGGGCGGAGCAACTTGGCGACGAAGCAACTTGAGCTTTGCACCGGCGCTTCGCACACACACCCAGAGCTGGCTTCCTAATCACATGTTAAGAACCGAGATTGCTGTTAACCGCGGAAGAGGCGCCACGCACCACGTTGGTGCATTGGAATGCCACTCACTGGGCGCAGCAAATGGCAGGATGATCTGCTATTGGCTTCTGTGCAAGCCAAGCATATGGCTTTGGTGATGTCGTGGTCACTACAGTCACCCATTTTTTAGATGGCGGCAGAGGCAGCTGGGATGTTTGCCGCAGACATCCATGCACTTTGCGATGGTAAGTCCAATCATCGAATGAGTTGTGCTTGTGCTTGCTGCTGGAACGGATTGACAATCCGTTTTTGCTCATCTGTGATTGAGACGGTTGTTTGGTTTTGTTTGTCTATGTGCGATTATAATCTTTGGGATTATTCGAGCTGTTCGAGCAGTCGGTTCTGCTCCTCCACCACCAAGGCGTCGACGATGTCGTCCAGCAGCTCGCCGTTGAGCATGCGTTCGATGCCGAACACTGTGACGTTGACGCGATGGTCGGAGACACGGCTCTGAGGGAAGTTGTACGTGCGTACGCGCTCGGAGCGATCACCGGAGCCGATCTGGCTGCTGCGCATGCTGTGGCGCTCCGAGTCGCGGCGCTTCCGCAGACCGTCCATCACGCGAGCAGCGAGAATCTTCATGGCCTTCGCCTTGTTTTGGTGCTGGGAACGCTCGTCCTGCACTGCAGCCTGGATACCCGTTGGAATATGCGTGATACGCACGGCACTTTCGGTTGTGTTGACGTGCTGGCCACCAGCGCCACTGGCACGATACACGTCGATGCGCAGATCCTTGGCATCAATGTTCATTTCGATGTCTTCAGCTTCTGGCAACACCACGACGGACACAGCGCTGGTGTGTACACGCACGTCGTTGACAGGCACGCGTTGCACGCGGTGAACACCACTCTCGAACTTCATGCGACCGTAGGCACCTCGGCCGGTGATGGAGCAGACACATTCCTTGACACCTCCGAGATCTGTCTCGCTCAGACTGAGCAATTCAAACTTCCATCCCTTCACGAGCGCCACCTTCTGGTACATCTTCAAGATGTCACCAGCGAACAGACATGCTTCATCACCACCAGTGCCCGCTCGGATTTCAAGGATCGAGCTCTTATCATCATCTTCGTCGCGAGGCAGCATGAGACGCTGAAGAGCAACGCCAATTGACCGTGACAGTGAGCTCATACACACGCATCAGCCATTTACCCATCAGTGTGACAACATACCGTCACATTTTGCTCGAGATGTTCAATCTCGGCGAGAAGTTCGCGGCGCTCATCTTCAGCCATTTCTCGCAGCTCCACGGCGTCATCGTCAGTCGAGCTCTGGTCAGCGATCATCTGGATTAAAGCAAGGTGTGCACCGTCAGCACAGTCGATAGCAGTGCTGCTATACATCGATGGTAGTGGCTTACCTCGTCCAAGCTAGCGACGGCATCCTGCTTGGCAATGAGCTCCTTAGCGGCCAACACCTTCGGCTCAATGTCACCGAGCTCAATCGAGATCTTGGTAATGCTGTCAGCAGACATCGATCCATCGTTGCTGCAAATGCACAAATAAGCAATCAAAGAAACAATCGATCAAAACGATGGTGAATGCAGCCGGAGACGCATCAGTGCCCATGTCCAAACGCACTTGGACAGCTGTGCCGCGAGGTCATCATATCGCTTGGTCAGCAGCTGCATCTGATTCACAATGGACGAGTGCATGGCAAAGCCACGACTCTGTCCATGCCACTGCAGTGCATCAATCCCATGTGCCATGCGCAACGGGCTGGCCTGTATGCGCACCGGTGCGACGGCATTCACAGCGCGGATACAGCGGCTCAATCGTTGCATTGACAGCATTTTGCTCAGCCATTCAGCCGTTGTCGTGACCGCTGGCCTACATTAGTGTGGTCACACCAAATATACTGTAGGCGGAAATGATGTTCCGGGTGACGTGCCACATGAATTATATTGAATGCAGCCAGCAGGTGGTTACCAGACATGGGCAGAATCTCTGCGTCACCAACGCATCAGCCAAAATTTGGGCTGGACTGTAAAGATGGGCAGACGTTCTCAAGGATCTGCACTCACATCCGGTCGAGCTGTGGCGGCCGACCATCGATCACGATTCAGCTGTTCGTGATGAAGGATGCTGACGGCGATCCAGAACGCAACGCATCAGATCACAATCCGTTCAGTAATCTCGACTTAATGAATTTTTTCTCCATTACATTGTATTCTCCAGTTCCTACACGCTGTGCTTGGAAGATGATGGAACGCCGTTCGCGTGAGCACGCGCACTCTATTGCATGAACATCTTTTGAGGTCTATCCTCGATGTGTCAAGCGCAGTTTGGGAGCCGAATGGCGGATTGGGAAGGGGGAGCTTCATGCACTCCGAATGCAGCGACTTTATGCTTTCTCCTGGCCGATATGTGCGGGAGGCGCAGGGAGTAAATGATAGTCTTCGTCTTGTGGCTTTTCGTGTTCATGAATAGACGATGAAAATCGATGGAATGCCGCCACGGGGCCCTCGTGCCTCAATCAGGCGATGCTGACATCTTCCAGCGCTGCGAGTGACAGGCGGCCGTCGTTCGTTTGCTTACCGTCCTTGGTTTGGTTCTTCAGCAGCGCCATGCTCTGGTACCGCGTCATGCGATGGTATGGGTTGCGTCGAACCCAACGCGTTGCGAACTCGAAGAAAGTCGAAATGAGCGCCAAGAGCGAGCACCCATGCATGTGACACTTGTCCAGCTCGATGCTGCTGCACAAGTTTAATCGCATCACGAGCTTGCGGAAAAACACCTCGAGCTCATTCGCGCGGCTTTCCAACACAGCGCGCGTGTGGAGTATTCGCTTCTTCGGGAACTTGTCTTCTTCGAAGCCAGCGAGGAAATGACCACGCTCGGAGCAATCCAATCCGCCCGTCTCGAGCTGCTCGCACAGCTGAACCCAAAACTCGCGGATCTCGCTGTAGCGTTTGACCACTTGCCATCGAGTGCGTCCACAGCTGAGTTGCAGCACGTACAGCCACGTGCGATCAGGCGCCAAGCGCAGTTCGGCCACGCACACCTGGAGCGACGTCAAGTCGCCAATCGTGACGTTTGCACTGGCATCCAAATCCAGCGACAAGCGATGCTGTTGCTTCATGGCTGCTTGATCGAGCGAGTTCACGTACACCCGTCAGTGTGTGTGTGTTGTTGAATGGAGAGAAAGACAGAGGTCAGAGGTGGCGTGCACCTGACAGTGTCTGTTGGAGAATGACAGAGCACCACACCAGCAGCAGCAGCCGCAGCAGCAGCAGCAGCGGCGGCACGTGGTTGAGCAGGTGTGTGCCGGTTCGCTGCGTGTGGTGCGGTGGGCGACCGAGCGCCGTTTGGAACAACAGCGGCGCAGTGTCACAGGTGACTGGCCAGAACCCGCGATCCAAAAAAAGAAAAACCACCATAACAAGTGCAGGGCGATCGCGCTTGTCATTGGTAGAAATCCAGCATATCAGACCAACCAGATGGCGCCGACGACGGCCAACCCTTGGCTCCGGTCGCCGACCACCAGTTGTAACCTTGAAGCGGATGTATGAGGGCTAGGTGTGCCACACGCCCGGGGGGTGACGCCCATGTGGTGGCAGGGTTGCTTTGCGGCACGCACGGTGGTCGTGGGAAGGGGGGTCACCCTCCGCAACCATGGACGGATATTAACTACGCGCGCCGCCGCTCCTGATGGATTTGACTGGCCGCATGCGACGGACATGTTGATGCGTTGGATTTGTATGCTGTACTGTTGTGGGTACGGTGTGCACAGGTTCATAATGGGATCCTGATGGGATCCCTGCAAGTCGCATGGAGACAGAGAAGAACAGTGGGGCTACACTGGGGATTTCTCATCGGATTGACGGTTGACGCAGGGCCTGTGCAAATATTGAGGATGTTGATTGTGGCTGGAATGTGCGACCCAGATTGCGTGCACCCAGCCAGCCATCGAGCGAGCGTCAACTTGGCTGCCAATGTTGACTGCCGATTGTGATTGTGCTTGGGAATCCCCCAAGCTGGACGCCACGCGCCTCAAACCGTCGTGCAGGTGTGCACGCCATGCACACACAGCGCCGGCATCACCATGCGTTCAGACCGATCGACAGACAGACCGACAGACAGACCGACAGACAGACAGTCGCAGGGTTCACCTTGTGCACTCCACTGGCAAAGGCATGGGTCGCGCAAGCTGTTCACCATCGCACCCAGCAGCGCCCATGGGCGGTTGCAACCAACTGCACCCAATGCACTTTAGAGCCACGAATGCACTTTCCCCGACTTCTTCGCGCAGCGTGCCGAACGGATCAGATGCTGTGGCCGACCATCCGATCAGGTGCGATTTGATTCCATGAGTCGGAACGAGTCGTGACGTGTTCAACCGTCCATATAACTGCAATTAATTGAGAACCAGCAACCGATGCCGCGTGAGTGTTGGTCCCTGGGAAACCTCAACGGCAACCCATGGCCATGGCGGGAAGCGCTCGAAGGTGACGGACCAGCGCGTGGCTGGATGGACGCCGCAACACGTGCGCGGGTGTCGTCTGCGCCACCGACGTCTCCGACACGTGCGCCCACGCTGCGCAAGCTGAGCATTGGCAGCAGCACTGCGTCCGAAAGCGACGGGCGGCGACCGGCTGGGGCCACCACCGTGGATGAGATCCAGGACTTGCTGTTTGCGTCAGCGCTGCAGCAGCGCAAGCTCGCGCAAGTGCTCGGTGAGTTGTATTCAGACATGTTGTGATGCGTGAGGTTGGCGTGGGTGTGGCTCAATTGCAGCTGTGGTTTGCGTGGTTTGTGTGTGTGCAGATGTCCGCGATGAAGACGGTCCGGCGTCTAAGCGCGCGCTCGACGTGCGGAAGTGTGACTATGCGATCCAGAACGTGGAGGCTCCAGCTGTACGAGCTCGGGTTCCATCGACACCGCCTCTCTCACGCGGATCCACAAGCGTTCCGCCCAGCAAGGTCGCTCGAGCGGCGGCGATCGAGAGCCAACTCGCACGGCGCACGTCGCGGATGAATGCGATGGAGAACCTGCTGGGTCAGAGGGCTGTACTGACGTGGCGGCAGTATCTTGAGATCTATGTGCTCCAGTTGCTGCAAGAACTGCGGTCACATCCGGAGGATTTGCGTGTGTTCATGAAGCAGAAAGCCCGAGAAGGGGATGATGCTGATGGCACCAAGAAGGCGCCGACAGCTGCACCAATCGACCAGGATGACTCAGAATCGCGCAGCGGAAGCGAAGCTGGGGGCGAAAACACTGAAGCAGATGACGGCAGATTCAAATTTGCCAACGTGCAGTCGGTGTGCAAGCGCCTTCGACAGGTGGCTCTTCACCAAGGGGAACTGCTACATCGCCAGCTGCATGGGACATTGCAAAAGAGCGTGTCGAATGGTGTGATCGACCGGCGTGCCAACGCGGTCAGGCTGGAATCGCTGTTCAAGTTGGAATTAAGGAGACAGTTGACGTGGGAGAAGCTCAAGCAAGCTGTGATGGGCAAGGTGAGCGAGAATAAGCGCCAACTGAAGGGAGCGCGCAGTGACGGTACCACGCCGCGGAGCAGTGTCGTCACTCAATCTTCACGAGATGATGATGACTCATCATCTGGGAATTCAAGTCCATCGATCTGGAGTGAACTTCCCGATCAGCGAAACACGAAAAGCGTGCATTACTTCAAACTTCAGGCGTTGGAGCGGTTGATGGAGAGAGAGTGGAAAGACAGGGATGAAAATGCCAACGCGACCGCCCTCGCGACTATAGCGGATGAGATCATTCACGATCGCCTTATGATGTTCCTGTTTGGCAAGAACAAGGAGAATTTTCCTGTGTGGAAGGACAATCAGTTTTCCCGAGAGGAAACTATGCGATATATGAAAACACTTGTGGGGCGCATGGCAAAAATGGTGCTATTCATTGGCCTGTCTGTAGACCAACTCATCGAGATTGCTCGTTCAACAAAATGGAAATCCTGGCAGCATAGCCAAACAATTTGTTCGCTGGGGAAGCCGATGGATGAACTCGTATTTGTATTTGACGGTGATATTCGATCAACAACAGCCGATGAAGCAGTCACACAACGAACCATGGGGGAACTGGGTATGGTAAACAAGGATGCGATATGGCCTACAACGCTAATCCCAGCCCATGGCTCCGCCACCGGCTTCGTTCTTCATCGTCACGCGTTTGACGCGGTTCTCCAGCGATTGCTCGCACCAGGTTCTCGTCGACAACTGCAACAACAGCAAAGTGGCAGACCATATTCTTCTCCAATTTCCAGCGCGAAGATTCGAAACGTGACTTCGCCAGCCATGTACAGGCCTCATACAGCGATAGCAAAGGCACGGAATGTCAAAAATTTCAGGCAATATCGAGACAGTCGCATGGTACTCCGGCTGCAAAGTGCACCGACCGATTCTCGAAAGAAAAGCGTTTTCAACGGTGCTCGTGAAGCGGATCAACGCCGCATTTCAAAGGAAGCCGTCGAAGAACCATGCCTAGAAGATGAACATATGCAAGAACAAGCGTCTGACACTATTGTGCCCTCCTCGTTTCAGTACTACCCTTCGTTTTTGTCGTCCAAAGAGAACTCATCTGGCCACTTCTTTCGTCTCAAATGGATGCAACCGATACCGTTTGACATGGAAGCCATCGAGGGTACGATTGAGCGGGAATGGGCACCATCGTTTCCAGATACCAGCGCAATGATTGGTTATTTGTCGGCCAGCGCGTTTCCTTCCATGCTGTTTGACAAGAAGAATGTGCTGATGAAGGACCAACTTCGACAAGTTTGCAATAACCATCCGTTTCTCAACAAAGCAATGGCGTCAAAGCACGCATTGCAATTGAAAGAGCTGTCGCAACAGCAACAACCTACACAGCAGGTACCTTCACAAGAAGTACGATCACAGCAAGGTTCGCAACAATACGATACTCGCTCGCAAGCTCCAACATCAAGTGGTGAGATCCTGACGAAGACGGACGGAGAGCCTGAAGGTCGGGATGAACCTTACTCCCCACAACCAGGTCGTCGGCAAACGGAAACAGATCGGATTGGAGTCAATAATGACATCGATAGTGATCTTATTACACTTGCACAGTTCACGGAAGCTCGAAAAAGGATTTTTGCTCGCAGTCAAAGTGGCCGTCAAGTGGCGACTGCACACTCCACAGCAGTTCCATCATCGGAATCGTCGGCAGTAGCGTCTTCTGCGCACGATCGACCAGGTGGACACTCGTTTGGCCGCTCAAGCTTCGTTCCAGAGTCGTATTTTGTGGATAAAAAGATCGTACGGCACTATGCTGATGGACGAAACATCGATCCTGATGCTCAAGATAATGACAACGTGATACCGGAGGATGGTGAAGCACTCCCTGAGGAAGATGACAGCGATGACGACGACGATATCCGCCAACTACTGGGGCGGACCGAGCGTCAAGCAAGCAGCAAGACGTTACTGGGTACCAAGGCTAAAAAATCTGCTCTGGACAGTCTGATCCAGTCAATGTCGCCGTTATCGCCGACCAGAGCTCGATTGTTGCAGCAAGAGTCGAAAAAGCACCTTGTTTTCCAAAAACACCAACAAGCTGCAATGGATTCCACTGAAAATTCGATGGATGTCGAATTGCGTGGTGGTCACTCGCATTTGACAGGTGCTGCCGGCAGTCACGCACCGTTGCCTCTTCGCATCGATCTCCAACGGCGGATGGAAGTGGTTCTTCGTGAGCTGAAAATGCGTCCCAAAACCAAACTTGATCTCGTCCTCAAGTACACTCACGTCGACCATTACGACAATTTCCAAGGGGCAGTTGAACTGTGGGAACATGCGATGGAATGCATTAAAAGGCGAGAGAAGGCACTCCAAGCGCTGAGAAAGTTCGAATTGACTGCCAGTGATCCTAGACGCCATTTTCGGTCGCTTTCGATTCACCGCTTAAGTGAACAGAAGCAACGAGACTCACTGTTTCATCACTTGAACTATGCAAGCGAGATGTGTAAGAAAGCGCTCGACGAAGTGGAAAAAGTGTGCGGCGATTCAGTTTGCTATGAAAACAGGGTGTACAAGGAGAAGATGAAAAAAGATTACACGGAACTACTGTTCGAGGTGGAGCAAGAGCGTCTGCAGATGATCTACAATGGTGTTCACCTGGCAGAGTCTTCATCAAAATCTGAAGAAAGACGAGTCGAAGAGCCAACCACCAACTTGGCGTCATCGAGACCTCAAGAGCAGAGCTCGCGACTCCCCGTGAAGCCTATCAAGCCAAGAGCAACCATTGTGCTGCCACCACAGACACGCATGCTCCGCCGACCATCGAACCAGTCTGCAGACTTTAAAGACAACGAGTCTGGCGGACTTGACGTTGCGGGCGTGGTTACCGCTCCCAAGAACAAAAACCTTCTCAACAACCCTCGCGAGTCAATCTTCTACAACGCTGGTGAAGCAATCGAACGAGACAGATTGGAAGTGCAGCGAAAAGAGAGAGAAAAGGAAGATGCTCTGAAGCGCACGCACGGAGAACTCCATCGGATGTCAGAGCAAGTGCGTCAGCATCGACGGCAAGAACTCGATAATTTGAAGCAGCGACTTATTAATGAGGCAGATAATGGTGAACCATCTCTGCGGCCGCTGCTAGTGGATTGCGAAGAGACTCGGCCTTCAGAGAGAACCAGAACAGCCAGCTCTTCCGAGCGCCCTTCAACGTTACCATCTCCATCAGATCTGGAGTTTCTTCAGCAAGCAATGCAGCGACTCATCAGCAAGAACAAAGAGTTCCCAAATCGATGAGAAAAGAGAAAATCTTATATTTGGCACGAAGACACGAAAGGTGACGTCGTCTGCGCTCACAACAGGGATCAAGACATTGGTCCAGTGCGAGCTTTCCAGAAACCAGTACTTATAGAACTGGCGTCTCCAGACAAAAGCTTATACGACTGGGTGACTGCTACAAAGGCAGCGACGCGGTCGTCGGTGTTGTTGACACCATTTGATTCGGCACCGTCTGAGATTTTGTCAGGATGCAGCTTTAAAGCCAGCTTGCGGTACTGCTTCTTCACTTGCTGTACGGTGGCATCTCGCGGGACGCCTAGGACACCGTAGAAATCTCGTCGCTCCCACATCACTCGAATTCGCTCTGGCTGCCACAGGAGCTCTCCATCAAGGACAGTGTTCGGTGCGATTGCTCCGTAGATACCATGCACCCTCGAGAATGTTGCACGCTGAAGTTTCATCCGCACCCGTGCTGCTCGGAAGAGGTCCTCTTGCTCGTTCTTGCCCGAAGGCTGCTTTGTACCTGGCGCAGCTACGGATGGAGGTATGTGGACACCTCGACGCGTGGGACTCCAAGGAACAGCACCAATCGAGTCCGCGTCGTCTGCGGCGGGCGCTTCGGTTGAGGTCACACGGGTTGGTGAGCCAATAGGTGCTGATTCATCTGTCGTCGGAGTTGCTGCTTCGTCCTTAGGTGTGCCAGTGCTCGCGTTCTGGTTACGGCGCGAGTTGGCTGCTGGGTTAATGCGGAACCGTCGATCTTTGCGCGTGCGTACACAAGAGCAATGAGCGGTGCAGTTTAAGCATTGGAAACACGTGCGCAACATGCCACACTTGCGGTTCAGGTTCGGTTGCTGTGCCCACTTGCATCCATCTTTGTTCTCGATGAACGCCACCATCACATTCAGAGTCTTCTGAACAGCAGACAACCGCGTGGAGCAGCACATCCGACAGCCACAGCTCACACAAACGCAGTGCAAGCAACAGCCAGAGCACCCAGTGCATCGCCGTCGCACGTCTCGACAACCAGAACAACCCATTCTCAATGGTGCAGCGCTCGCCCTTGTGACACGAACTCGAGATGTTCGAGAAGCGGATGATGCATTCACCGTACCAGAAATGATTGGAGCGAACGTTGGGCGCGTTGGAGAATTGGCAGCTCTTGAGAGCTTCAGCGGTGACGGGGCAACTCCATCTACGCGAGGCGAGATTGAAGACGCAGGAGATTCATGGTCATTTCCGGGCGACGATGTTTGAGCAGCTGTATGGTCGTCAGAGCCGCCCGTGGATCCGAGACGCTTCTTCGGTGAGTACGTGGGCAGAGATGACACCGAGCTGGCTCGGCGCTTTGGTCGATGGCGGTCTTCCTCCGCTTTGGTGCTTAATTCGTCTGCATCAGAATGAAGCCTCCCAGCGGGACGAGTGCGACCTGCCTCCGGACCGCTGGATGCCGCATTGCTATTCTCTTCGCCTTGAGACAAAAACTTATTCAGAACAGCCACACACGACTCCGCTAGCGCCGAACACTCTTGAATCAGCACTTTTTTGTCTTCACCGACTCCCTTGCCAGCAGTATTCGCTGTTAGCCGTTGGCTGGAAGTGAGAATCTCATGCCGCAGCCGCTTCATTTCTGCCACATCTGGAGGATCTGTCGCATCAGCGGTGTCTTTCGAAGGCGCTGTCGGGTTTAACGATTCGCTCTCTCGGACGCTCTGGCTCTGCTTATCGACTGAAGATCCATTACCCTGACGATTTTTTGTGGCACCGTCTTCAGTCTCATCATCCTCGTCATCTTCGTCCTCGTCATTCGCCTTGTTTTCATCTGCACTAACCATGTCGGCATCTCCATCCGCTTCCTTGCAGTCTGAAGTGCTTGTCATGCGATGGGGATACTTCCGATAGTAACATGCCCATTCGTGGAAAACCAACCGCTTCTCAATTCCCGCTTGCTTGGTGAGCTCTCGTTTTAACGCGTTTGAGTGCTTGATGTGGCTCCGCCATTGAGCGTTGCGCCCCAAAATCTTCATGAGCTTGCGCACGTTGGCCAGCGATTCACATAATTGCGACTGCGCCTTCTGCAACTTGGCAGAGTTCATCCAGTGCTTCTTCACCGAGTCCGGCGTAAAGACTTTCACCTCATCCATCATTTTCGATGGTGTGATGCGATCCAAGGCTGCGAGCATCTCTTGCTCAACGACGGCATCGTCATCGGTGGACGCTTGATCAGTGGTTGTCGTGCCTGAATCTGCGGACTCAGAGCCAGTAGTTGCCTGTGCTGAGGTCGCGTCCTCTGCGAAGCAGGTATCGTTGGAGGAGTAAAGGATTCGCAAGTTGTGCCACACATACAAGGCGTCTTGCATGCACGTGAACTTGTCGTACGACCGATCCGTGTCCAACAAATCGTCCACCAGTTGGTCAAACCATGCGCACGAGTTCTCGACAAACACGGTGACCCACTTGTGGAGCTGCAGCTTGACGTTTTCGTACAAAACCTTCGACGCGAGAGACTTCAACTGGTTGGTGAAACTCAGAACTTCGTCGGGTGTTGCCACTCGCCAGTCTGGTGACTTCTTACTCATTGCCTGCATCGCGCACTCCAAATCTCGCAAGTGCTCCGATAGCCGCATGGCCAATGCGTACAGGAATCGGCTACGCACAGGGTTGGAGACTCGGCTGGATAATCCGGATGACGATGTCCACGTCGTGGGAGGCTTGTTCTCGTTCTTGCTGACAAGCTGCATCACGTCTTCGAGCACGTCTTGTGGTGCATCTCGCTCTTCTTTCCACTCCAGTACGTGATTGACAAGCTCGGGGCAGTGCGCGATGGTTTCGCGCACCAAAGACACTGGGAGTGAGTCGAAGAGACTCGACTCAATGGCAGACGATCGAACTGGTCGAAGAATGTACTTGAACAGATCGGACGTCAGCGTGCTATCAGTCAGAATGTTCGGGACAGATCTCTGCTGCTGTTCACCTGTTGATGGCGCTGTCTTTAAACCCAGAA
Source organism: Lagenidium giganteum (assembly GCA_002286825.1). Taxonomy (NCBI): domain Eukaryota; phylum Oomycota; class Peronosporomycetes; order Pythiales; family Pythiaceae; genus Lagenidium; species Lagenidium giganteum. The sequence goes on from NSDO01000324.1 coordinate 36,716, forward strand.
CTTGCGATGAATGAAAATGCATCCCTAGTAGATGCGCTGCGAGCATAACGTTATGGATACTGACGATCTGCTGTTGCATCTTGGTCCATTCACTTCGTTTCGAATGCGAGAAAACGATTGACGTTGGTGTCAACCCAGTGCCACCACGATCCAAACATCTCAGCGCTGACGATGCGAAGTCTGCGTTGTCACTAACATAGCGCCAGAGCAAATCGACATCATGATTGGCAAGCACGAACCGCTGCAGCACTGATCGATCGTTGTGACTGGAGAGAATCGGTTCCAGGTAGAAATATTGGCGTTGACCGACAAGCAGTTGCAACAAACCACAGTCAGTCTCTTCTGAGTAGTCCTGGATGAGGTTGAGGTCTCGCGTGAGTCCCGGAACATCGCAGCTGGAGCGAAACGAATCCTTTCGATGATGGGGGGCGTCGCCATCGCGAAGTCTCTTGACTGCCTTCGATGTCGCGGACGGATCTCGTTTGACTTCTGAAACAGTCGGCACTGGTGCCTCCGAACTGTCTGCGTCGTCGCCATCTGCACGTGCTTGTTTCACGTTCTCATCTTCAGCATCCACTTGGGGCTCCGCCTTCGCGATTCTCGAGTTGGAAAGAACTTTGCCTCGTAGCTGCTTCACGCGATCGAGTAGCGACAACAAGTTCTGGTCGACAACGCCGGACGCAGCGGCCCCAAGATGGCTGTCTCTTGCAACGGGCACCAATCGGCGCTTGTGTGTTCGAGCAGAGCGGAAATGGGGATGCTGGAGACCTGGTTTGTCCTGAACCTTCCAGGCGATGTGTTGCGCGGCAGTGAGTGCGGTCATTCTCTTGATCTTCTCCTTCGTGGACATGGCGGACGCCGGGTTGGCCATGATCGCGCACTGCGTTCGCGTCACCAAATCCGATAGTCGTTTCTTCTGTTTCAGGACGTCCGCCTGTTGCACCAAGCGCTGGTACTTCTCGTTCTCACGTTGCAATTGCGCTCGAGCGCGGTGCAGTTCAGCCGCTATTCGTCGAGAAAAGTCGACGCCGCGCTGCAGGCTTATTCGAAACTCCTCGACCGAGCTGTGCACGTCGTCTGCGGGCACCACTTGCTCTGTGTTCTCTCGCTGCTGATACCTGCTATCCACCGCCGTCGCGGCGTCTTTGCCATTGCTGACACCTCTTCTTTCCCGCTTCGCTACCTGCAGGTCGTCTTCTGTCGATGCGTCGTGTTCCAATGGACCTGCAACACCAAGCACGTCATTCTCACACCACCCCAACTGCCCAATCTCGCTGCTTTCTCTTACGCTTTCGGCTCTTGATGACGGATGACGAGTCTCGCGATCGCGTCTCCGTCGTGATCGGGCGCTTGCGCCGCTCCCGCGTTCGTATCCTGTCGTCTGCATCTCCGTCCTGATCGCGATCGTTTGCCTTGGAATCGTTGCCATCGACAACAGCGCCGTGTTTCTTGCTCAGCATGTACTCGGCGCTCTGCACGGCTGTCTGCAGCAAGCGCGCGCCGTGGTCGACCCGCTTCGCTGTGTCGGCTGCCACCTGGAAGTTGAGCGTGAACGTCGAGGGCGTCGACACCCGGTCGCGGCTCGCAGCAGTGGCCTCGGCCGCCGCCACGGCCGACGACGGCTGCTGGTACACGATGGTGCACTTGGCTTGGCTCATGATCGCGTTGATGCGCGAGCCCTTGGAACCGATCACGTTCGGGATGATGCCACGCGGATCCATCGTCGTGCGGATCGTCACAGTGCGCGTCATCTGCGCCGGCGCATTGCTGTCCTCGGTCGTCGTCGTTGTCGTCGCCGCCGCTGCTGCCTCCGCTGCTGCCTCCGATCCAGCCACCACCGCCTTGTCCACCACGTAATGCGACGACGACGACGATGGCGTTCCTGTATGGCTGCGACTGACGCTACTGCTGCTGTCGCTGTGAGCTCCACTTAGCGACGGCGACACGGCCGGCGCCTTCACACTGCTGCTGCTGCTGCTGCTGCTGCTGCTGCTGCTGCTGTGGCTCGTATTGATCGTCAACTGGCTGCTGCTGATCGGTCGTCGCCGCGGGTTCCGCTCTCGCCTGCGCGTGGCAGCCACAGCACCATCGTCCAGCACATCATGCGCTGCTGTGGGCGTCGTCGCCGTCGATCCACCACTGCCAGCGGTCGGTGTCGTGGCCGTGGCCATGGCTGCTGTGGTCATCATAGCGGTGGCTGCCGTCGTGACGGGCGACGGTCGCGCCGACCGCCGCGCCAGGCCACTGGCACTGGCGGCCTTGTCGGACGCCACGCCGAGCGACGCACCCACAGAGATGACGCCCATGGGCGCCGTCAGACTCAGATAGATGGATCCTGCCGCACGTGGGCGGTCGCGCGCGGGTGTTGGAGTACTCTTACTCTCTTGTTGGAGTACTCTCTCGTTGGACGCTTGGCTTGGCGCCCACGCTTTCTTCCGTCGCCAACACGCACCCGAGCAGCCCCAATCACTGGCCCCAATGTACCCTGCGCCAAACGTGCAACAAATAACGTGCCACAAAAGCCAGCCGGATACAGATCTGAGTCGACCGATTTCACACAGGGATGTCCGTCTCTATAAGTGTGATTTTCTACGGACGTGATTGACTGTGTTTATGAGATGTGATTGGCGATAGTTTTACCCAATGGAAGGAGGTTGATGCTGACGTCAACAGCCGCCATCGAGTTAACAGCCAACGCCCCTTCTGGAAGAGCAGGGGAAACACGGAGAAGGTGGCGGCGTCAGCAGCATTCGACAAGTCGTTCGTGGCACACTCAGACGACGACGAAGATCGCATCTCATTGTATACAAGAACGTAGTTGTCAGCGGAAAGATCTGTGCGAGTAGCATGTTCGATGGGAGCTTCAAGACCTCGCGCAAGGTGAACCTGAGTGGGCGGCGTCGGCCGTTCGCATCCACGACCAGCTCCAGCTCCACCGCCTTGGCCTCGGCCTCGGTCTCAGCCATGCGCGCGGTGGCCATGGACGACGTCGCTGCTGGGTCCAAGCAGGAGCTGCTGCTGCAGTCCAAGCGAGCGCGCGAGGAGCGCCTGGTGCAGAAGCGCATGCAGCAGGCCAGCGTCAAGATCCAGACGCTGGTGCGGCGCGTGCAGACCGACCAGCGCACGCGCGCGACCGTGTTCCTGGCGCTGGAGCAGGCGCTGACGCATGTGGTGACCACGAGCGACATTCGCGCGACTGTGGTGCCCACGGCCACGCTGGTGCCGCTGGTGCGGCAGTTCCTGTTCGCCACTCGGGCCGGTGCGCCGTCCGCGCGACTGACGCAGATCGCGCCGGAGCGCGTTGTCAATGTGCACAACTACCTCGTGCTCATGCTGCTGGTGAGCTGTCTCAAAGGTGCTGGTCAGGACGCCAATTACTTGGCCGTGGAGCCGAAGGACGCCCAGTGGTACTGGCAGGTGAGGTGTCGTGTTGGTAAACGGCGTGACGCCGCCGTACTGAGGCTGTGTATGCTGTCACTGTTGTGTTTGGGTGGGTCTATTAGGTTACTCGGCTTGTGGAGGTGACGCTGCGGACGCTCGTGACGGGGCCACTATTGGCAGCGCAGGACCAACCGACAAGTCCTCATGTCTTGCTGCTGGAGACGTTGACCAACGCAGCGAGATACAGCGCGCAGAGTGTGCCTCGTGCACAGGATGTCGTCGATGGCGTGCTGCTGCGATCAGTGGCAACGAGGACGACGATCGGGCTGTTTGACGCGTTGGTGGAGTTGGTGCGCGCAGAGAGGCCAGCGACCGACCGGATCAGCCAACTGGTGGTGGAACAATGCACGCGCGTGCTGTCCCTCCAGGCCAACAGCGAACAATCCACTGCCGTGACCATCGTGTTCGCCGAGAAGATCCTGTCAGTCCCGTGTGCCATCAACTCGGTGCTAGTGGTGCGCAACTCACGCTTGTTGAGCCGTGTAGTTGCGTGATGTAACTGACGCTATTTGCTTGGTGATCCTGCAGCGCCAGATCCTTCAGAAGCCGAAGAGCGAATCCAACCACAGCCACACCTGGTTTTGGGAGCGCGCACTGGGCTTCTTTCTTACAAGATCAAGCAGCAGCAATTGGACGTCCGTGACCAGAATCAACCGCACAGTCATTTTGGGCAACATACTGGATGTTGTAGCGCAGAGCCCGCCATCCCCGGAGCTCGTTCGCGTGGCCTTTCCCCTCCTCTCGCAAATACTATCCCCTGGATTGCTTCGATGGGTGTTCGCGAACGAGCTCGGTGACAGCAGTATGAACAAATTGCTGGCCAAGGACCCCGACGCAATGGAAATTGACGAGGATGACGACTTTCGACAGTCATTTGGAGATGACGTGAATGACGTCAACGGCACCATTGAAGATTTCGTCAAAAGTATGCGCGAAGAAGCTGATGCTATCTCATCGTACCAGATCGACCAAGGTTTGCTGCAGCGTGTCCGAGCGCAGTGCCGCCTGCTATGTGATTCGGCCGTGACAAGCCGTGTCTTTTCGAGCCTTCTGGCATCGTCGCAATCCGATAGTTCTGGCAACTCGATGGTGTCTCAAGTCTGCGAGGTGTACAGCACGGTGCTGCTATCTCTGGGGTCATCTCAAGTTTTCAACCTCGTCACGACCTTCGCCCCACCGTCCAAACCAGTATTCGCATTCCTGAACGCCGTGCAGCTTGAGCCTGGAACAACTGGTTCTCCCTCGGTGATCAACTCGCTCTGGCAATGGATCACCAAGGAGCTTCCTGTTAGCCAGATTCGACACGGATCGGACGCTCTGGCACGAGCACGAGTCCTCTTGGTGTTCAACTCGATCTTTAGCCATATCCTCCTGGCCCTTGATGACGAGACGTTCTATGAACGGTCGTGGCCGTTGCGTAAGCAAGATCTCGCGAGCGTCGTCGAGTATTTGAAGCTCTACGTGTTCGAAACGTGTTGGAACGTTTCATCTGGGATGAAAGCGCAGAGTGTTGCCAGTGGTAAGGCTTCTGTCGAGGACCAGCTCTTGCATTTTGCCGCAGTGACGTCGTCGGTGCAACTGTTCAATCAGCTTTACGATCGCGATTGTCGACGTGGATTTTTGGCGGATAGTGCATGGCTGTGGCCAGCAATGCCAGTTATCATTGACACTGTGAACTTGGAAGCCATGGAAGGTGATGTTCGACGAGCGCAAGCGCTCTGGACTTTGATGCGCAGCGTGGAATCATCGACCAATGTGCGTGCAGCGCTCGTTCTGACGACAATTCCGCAAGTGTTCAAATTCGATGACCGTGTGGCCTTGTTCGAGAAATTGCTGGAGGATGAAAAGCGGAACCATGGACACATTCGAAATGAGTTTGGCAATGCCATCCAGATCCGTGTCAAGAGAGACGATATTGTTGACGATAGCTTCGCTGTCTTCCATGAGGTGTGTGCCAAGAGCACGAGCGCGCTGAAGGCTAGGATTAAAGTGACGTTTATCAACGAGCAAGGTCTGGAAGAGGCCGGTATCGACGGTGGTGGCGTGTTCCGAGAGTACATGGATGTCTTGACCAAGAGCGCGTTCTCTCCAGAGTATGGATTCTTCCTTGTCACTGAAGACCAGCTCCTGTATCCAAACCACGGTGCCCGTGTGGTGGTGCAATCACCTCGAGAACTTGCCGATCGCTTCCGTTTCCTAGGCCGTATCCTCGGCAAGGCAGTGTACGAAGGCATTCTGGTTGAACCGCAATTCGCAGCTTTCTTCTTGAACAAGTTGTTGGGCAAGTTCAACTACATTGACGATCTTCACAGTCTCGACCCGGAGCTATACCGGAACTTGATGCAGCTCAAGCATTACAATGGCAACGTCGAAGACCTCGCACTGACATTCAGCGTGAACGAAGTCGTTTATGGCGAGACTATTACTCGGGACTTGATCCCAGGTGGTGCGTCGATTATGGTGACCAACGAGAACCGCATCAGGTACATCCATCTAATGGCCAATTACAAGCTTAACGTCCAGACATCCAACGAAAGCGCTGCATTCTTGCGTGGCTTCCGAGATATGATCCCGGCCAAGTGGATCCAATTGTTCAGTCCATCTGAGCTCCAAATGCTGATCGGCGGATCCGCGAACAAGATTGACGTAGCAGACTGGAAGAACAACACGGTATACAGCGGCGGGTATCACCCCTCGCAGGCGTACATCGAGTGGTTCTGGAGCATCGTCAATGATGACTTCACTGCCGAGGACCAGAGCGCCCTGCTCAAGTTTATCACTAGCTGTTCTCGGCAGCCTCTGCTTGGATTTGCTCAGTTGGATCCACGCATCTGCATCCACCAAGTTCGTATTGACGACGACGAGCGGCTCCCGTCCAGTGCCACGTGCATGAATTTGCTCAAGCTGCCAACGTATTCTGGCCGAGAAATTATGAAAACGAAGCTGTTGTACGCCATCAAGTCCAATTCAGGCTTCGACCTGTCCTAATAGAACTCGCTCAAGCTAACTCCAGTAATCAAACGCTTTGGCAATGCACGTGAGCGATGAAGTTGAATTAGCGAGTAGACGTACACGCGTTCATGCTCGGAACGCATCGCTGCAGCCTGCACAGCAACGATACCGGATGCCCGTGGGTACTGTATACCGAGCGAGGCCTCTGGAAACGACAGTCCAGCTCCAACACTAATCACTGCGAACGCAGCGCAAGTGCCCCCCCCCCCCTTCCCCGTCGATTAATGTCAGATTAAACTTGCAGATTGCTTGATCGCATGCTCTGCTGCATTGAATCACCGTGCAACCGATCAATGCGTGGCACCATGTCTAATCTTGTCCGACAGGATTCACGGTGATGCCGACCGGCAATCCCTGTGTTGACCTTCACTGTGTCCCGTCGAGCAACGCACCAGATCACATCGACGAAAGAACTCAGTCCACACTCAATGAAGGTGAACGGATGAGAGTCTCACGCATGTGGTGGTTGAAGTGTCTGTCGCGATCACCTGGCGGAAACCTAGTCCAACACATGGCGGGTCTTATCCGGACGAGCCTCAGCACATCAGCGCCGACATTCCTTGATGACGAATGTGGGCGCTGATGATTTCTGACTTGCACCAACGCATCCCGACAGATGCGTTTGCTCGATCTGAACTTGGCAGAGAACAGATTCTGTGAACAGAGTGAGATGATCTTGTCCAGGGACCATCTGCCAACTCCACCTCTTCCTCGTGCATCCTCGCACACATTCGCGCCGCTCCCCATCCTCGACTGTTCCGAGGCTTCGCTCTCTGGCGCGGAGCTCTCTTCAGGTGTCAAGCACATGCACCCACAGGACGCAGCATGATGCACCGGAGTGTGTGGGTCCATTCTAGCAGCGACAGCAGTGCCATTCTTCATTTCACTTTCGCTTGCGAAAGTCCTCTTAACCACCACCCAGCTACGTTCAGTGCTGCGTTCCAAGTCTCTTTTCTTCGTTTAAGTTCAAGATGCAAATCTCGCGTGTTCTCAGTGCGCTGACACTGGCCGTCGGCGTCATGGTCGCGTCCGTCGTCACCACCACCGAAGCAGCTCCAGTCGCACCATTCAACACTGACCGTCGCTTGGCCGGTGGCAACGCCGCCTGCGGTGGTCAGCGCGTACGCAAGTCGTGGCGCAACATGTCGACCCAAGAGCGCGACCTGTACGTCGAGGCTGTGGGCATCGCCATGAAGAACGGCATCATCAACGACTTGGCGGCCATCCACCTCGAAGACATGGGCGAGGCCCAGGCGCACCACTCGTGCGCCTTCTTCACATGGCACCGCCGCATGTTGCTAGCGTTCGAGAGCTACCTGCGCGACATCGACTCCAAGTTCGCGTGCGTCACGCTGCCGTACTACGACGTGCACACGGCGTACGTGGACGCCGCCAACGGCCGCTGCAGCAACATGTTCGAGTGCTCCGAGATCTTCCAGGGCATCGGCGGCGCGCCTCAGT
>NSDO01000324.1:45894-65889 GCA_002286825.1 Lagenidium giganteum
GTGGTGGACGAGTACAAGCCACTGGCGCCATCGCAGGCTCCGTTGATCGATTCATCGTACGTGGAGAAGGCGCAGAAGAAGATTGACTCGTACCCAACGAGCGCGCCATCGTCGAAGACACCATGCCCACCATCGGTCGCTCCGGTCGCTCCAGTGGAGACGCCATGCCCAACACCTGCGGCTTCGAAGCCAGCTGAGCACAAGCTGTGCTAGGCGAAGCAGTGGCGTACTGAGCGAAGTGGAATGAGTGGTCGTACCGTGAGTCAAATAGTGCCGCGTTCAATAAAGATTTTTCGTCTGGAGCCTTTTTGGTGGTGGTGCTGATGCTGTGGGCGTATGGGCGATGATAGAAGGACGTAGATAATTGACCTCACTATAATATGCGGAGTACATGTGATTTTGGTGATGACAATACGTAGTGATTTGATGTCTTTGGTTTCTTCTTCGTCGCCTTTTTCACCATCGTTGAGTAGTGATCTGCTGCGTGCACATCGCCATCGTAGCGCAGGCACGCATTAGGTATGTCATGTCGACAGTCTCCTATTCCTCACTCTCCACACACTTAGCATCAACGCGAACGACCGTAACTTCTGTCACGTGATCATCGGGGCATGGAGTTGGTTCTTGGGTGGCATCTTGCGGCTCTGGCAGGTCCCGAATGATCACGGCGACAGCATGGACGATGGGTGTGTCGTTGGCAGGGACATCGACGCTGTCTTCGCTGGTACCAGAGCTGTCTAGTTGCTTCAACTGCTGCTCAAGGCGTGCAGTGTGCTCGGCTTGCCGCTGCACGATCGTCTCACCTCGGCGATTTGGGTGCTTATCGCATGGAACAACTCGATGTGGCAGACCATGAGGGTTTGCAGCAGCGACAGCCCCTTGGTTTGGTCCGCCAGCTTCGCTTGTTGCTTGTCCACCACTTGCTGCAGCTCGTGCACGTGACCACGGCACTGACGTTCCATCGAGCTGAACTTGTCGCGTTGGTCCGTAAGCTCGAAGCGAAATATCTTGTACTTTCATTTTAATTCTACGCAGCGACGACACTCGTACACCTCGTCCGCTTTCGCTTCTTCCAGCAAGTCGAAGATCGCGTTGGTGGCTACTGCCAGGTCATCGTCGGTGTTGAGCTCATACGCTCGAAGAAGATCCGCTTGGACAGCGAGCACGTGCTTCGTACGCCTGGCGCTGGGTTTACATCTGCCATTGCAGCATCGCGACCGTGTTGTCTTGGCTGGCGAGACGAGCTCCATACGCTCGTCGTTGATGCCGCAGCAAGTGCGACGAAACGTAGCGTGCTGCAAGGGCAGAACAATCGTGTGAAAGGAAGAGCTCGATTCACGGAGCAACAGGAAGATATCCAGCGACTGCTTCAGCAAGCAGTCGACCGAGCAGTCCGAGACGGCTGCGATGTTATCGTCGAAGATATGGTTGATTGTCGGGCGCAGTGGACAATGTCGAATCGACAATGGTAGCTTCTGTTGACGCGATTGATCTGACTTAACGGAAAAATACTGTCAACAAAGCCACAGCGATTGCGCGAGCAAACGAGACTCGCCGTGCAGTTGACTCATAGTGCCCAATGGGCACTATGAAGTGGTAATGTAAGGCACTGCCCATACATAACCAGAGCTAGGGATCATCATTGGTTTGGCTCGCTTGGTACCTAACTTCAAGTCGGTGATGCACCACCGTGGTGCTATGGCAAGTCTGATGCTAGAGACGACACGTGGTCACGGGGTGCGTGCAAATGAGCACACTCGAATCCACTCACTTTTACTTCGCATTATGCGGCTTGTGCAACCAAGTGTTCCTACATTTTCACTACGCATCGCTTGATCAGTGATTTGTTCACGCGGCCTTCACTTCACTCGGTGCTGTCATCGTTGTCCACGTCCTTCTATTGCACCTGGCAGATCGCGACGCCGCTCTCGGTTCTTCTGCAGCTGCACTTGCTCGTCTTACCATCGTTCTTGCAGTCGTCATTAGCTGGCATGTGTGCGCTGTCGTCGATCATACCCGTCGACTCGGTCTCTCCGCACTGGCATGATTTCTTGATGAGCCCCATACGAACGACCGCGCGGCGGCACTTCCAGCACGAGTCATCTCCTCCACAAACGAGGTTCATGGCGGCAACGGCGGCGACGATCATTGCGTCTATGTCTGGTTTCTCAACGGTGCTGGTGCTCGTTCTGGTGCTCTGCTAGCTTGTCTGCCAATGCGCAAATGGATGACATCCTTGTCCCCCATTGACAATGTGGTACCCTGTACTGGCAGAGTGATTGCAAACCAACTCGGATCGCAATCGTTCTACCAATTTAGGGTACCATTCTGCGAATCAGCACCAGATCAATCACGTCATCGCCATGACCAGCGCCGTTGAGGTTGGCGAGGAAGCTCGTTCGCGCTAGGCCTTGCACATCCTGGCTTCGACAACACGATGGAGTTGCCGCTGACACAGTGCTGGCTAACATTGCCCGAGAGGTGATCCAGCGCCAAGCGTGGATCCACTGCTGCACCAGATGTGATGATCGGGTAGGGGTCGTCATACCCTCTCAGGCTATCCGACGATACGAGCAGTGCAACTGCTACGAAGTCTCGTGGTTAATCAAGAATTTTCACATGTCTGCTAGCACAGACCATGAGCTTAACACATGTATTTCACGATGGTTATGATGCCTGTGCTGCGTGAAGAACCACCCAGACGCTTTCACACAGATTATGCGACACCAACAGACGACAGATGCAGATAATCGACCGCAATTAGATCCACGGTGTCAATGGGAGCTTGGACGGCAGCTGGATCGTGTATGGCCACTTTTCATCCTTCTCATCCTTTTGAATTTGGGCTTCGATCTGCGCCAACGCCCTCTGGTGCTGAGCAATTGCGTCTTTGAGGACAACTTCATCGCAAAACGGGGCAATGCTGTATGCCTGAAGCAGCGTGGCTGCTGGTGCAGGAACGCGCCGGAAGAGGAACGTAGTGCCGATCACACTCGGAATCAGAGGAACTGGGATGTTATAGTCGATGATGTTGAGCGTCTCTCCTGGATGCAGCTTCCGGGTTGGCCATGGCTTCCAGAGAGATGGGATGCTGTACGGGATGGACATGGTTTCGAACGAAACCATTCCGTTCATTGAGTGGTGGCGCACTGTGGTGGTGAAGACCAAGTGATGCACGAGGTTGACTAGCTCGTTGATGCTGTTGATCGACTTTGGAAAGTCCGCGAACTGTGGAACAGTTGAGCACGCCTTGGCCCAATTTTGCAGCTCGTGGTCGCTTCGAACATCTTGATCGCAGCTATAGTAAGCGCGCACGTACGTGTCAACGAAGCGCCTGAGGGCATTCCAGTGCAGCAACCCGTACTTGTAATACTTGCTCACTGGCAAAGTGTCAATTCCTCGTGCCTGAGCATCCGCAATGAAGGTCTTGTAGATCGACCACTTGTTTTCCACTTGATGATGAACGTATCGAATCGATCCGGTACTGCCCATGGCAAACGTCTTGTCGACAGGCGTGTCGGCAGCGAACAGGATAGTGGTAGAAATGGTTTCTAGGGCGATGTCTCCTCGGAAATGGCGCTGCAGCAGCGCATTCACCGGATGCGTAACTGCGGTGGTGCGCATCAATTCCACGCGCACCGCTGCCGTTGTGATGTGCGTCTCTACGAAGTGCTGCATGTTTTGCCAGTTGATTTCAGCGGTGTTGAGTGCCATCTTCGCCAGCTTCCATTCCGAGGGCGAGTCGAAGGGCGTGTAGGTCAGCTTTGCATCGACAACGTGGGTGGCAAACGGAAGAAGCTTGTTGCGGCCACGGTTGTAGCAGAAGAAGCCCACGATATCGGGCACGTACTTGTGTGGGTTTGATGGATCTGTCCATTGCGAGATATCCGACAAGTCCACGACGAAGAGCGATTTCAATGCACGCAGAGTGGTGATGCTCGTTCCTTCGCCACACACTTGAGCGACGTGCTTGCAGTCAACTTTGCTGAGGATGTCCCCGTATGCTTCATGCTTACGAACCAGCTCGATCTTGAAGCTGAAACCAGTCGTGCGCATCTCGCCAAACGTCTCGTCGCTGATATCAGTCGACATCGGGCGATTCACGGCACTCGCGAGCTTGTCGTAGAAGCCGACATAGTCTTGCTCAGTTTCGAACTTGGTGTTGGCAGCGAGTCCGACGTACGTTGGCGTATTTGGATCCATGCGATCATTGATTTCAGCGGCTTCGACTTTGACGATGGATTCAGCCAGTGATCCTGGTCGCGCAATTGGTCCCCAGCAAAACGGATAAGGCGCTCCTCTTATAATCAACGTGTTTGCTTCGTTGGAGATCTTGGACGCAACGTCGGCGATTGCACTGGCACGTGCTGCTTGCTCAGCAGCCGAGAGACCGTTCGGCGAGGACAACGCATTGGCACTCGAGCCTGAAAAGGCAATGAGGAAGACCAACCACAGCTTCCAGCAAGACAGCATCTCCGATTGACGAGCAGAGGTTGAGATGTTCTTGGCTTGGTCCGTCAGCTTGAAGAATGGAGTTCACCGCAGCCAAAGCGGAGGTCGAGCTGGCAGCGCAAGCTATCCGCTGCGCCGCAAAAGATCGCGACTGCACCATCCGCGGATTCTTGAAACTGGCGCAGGGCCTGCGCTGCAAGCATCCACATTGTGGATAGGAGGCGATTCATTTTGGCTTCGGCAACGGATCGTCTGCTGTATCCGGGGATCATTGGACGACGGAAAATGATCCCCAGTCGTCGCAGTGGTCAGCACGGGAGCAATATTCCGAAGCTCACGACTTTGTAGGGCTTGTGGCAATCCCCTCTTCGAGTCTTGCTCAAGATTCGTCGAGGCGAATAAACCTTCCTTCGTACTATAGCCCAAGTCGAGCTGATGCAACTCGCTACTCGGGCTTCAAGAGAAGCACCGTATGTAGGTTCATGTTAGCGTGACCCAAAGTGGAAATACACAATGCAAAATCCCTCATTGCACCAGAATCCGTCACGTGTGCGTTCCCGAACAGTTTGGGGACCGAACCCATGAGCGTCACGGATCGAATCGATCCGATGCTGCAGCCAGTAAGGTGCTGGCTCGAACTTCGTATTCGAAGCCAATGTGGAACAGAAAGTTCCTGCCAGGAACCCAGAAGGTGTGCGCAAATTCTACCCACACTCGAGTAAACCTCAATTTGCATCGTGTACACGTGTAATCCCACAGGTGGGTCACGTTGTGACCGCCACGCAACATTGACTTCAAACCGGAGCGTTCCGTTCGACTTTTCCTTTGTACATACCATCCAAGCTCCAAATATTGCATTTGTCAATGAAAATGAATTGCGCCGTGTTGAGCTTGACTTGGCGTAAGTATTAAAGCCAGCGGATGCAAATCGCATCCAAATCGCATCCGCTGAATGATTACAATACTTACACCATGGTACTACAAGTTGTTGGGCCCCGGCAAGCCGCAATACTTACACCATGGTACTATACCATGTGTACGCGAAGCAAAGCATTAGGCCAGCTCGCGACTCGTGCTGGACAAGCGCGATAGCGCAAGTTGCGACCACCCACGGCGACCACTCGTCGAGCAGTCGAACAGTGCTTGACAACGCTGGGTTGAGGCCAGACACCTTCGTCGTCGAAAGACTAGGAATTTTCACGACTTGCATGAGCGCCGCTCGTGCCATCTTGTGGATCTTTCTCCGAGGGATACGACGGTCGTATCACTCCGAACCCTCGGAGAAAGATCCACAAGATCGTATTACGACGTCTCGTCAGTGACCTTTACCGTGCTGAGGACGGTAATAACCAGCGATCTTCTGGTGCTGGCAGCACCGTGCTGCCGATTCGGCAGTGCCGAAGATCGATACCTGCGTGCATCCAAATTGTGGTCTGGATTCCGGACTCTGGAGTGCGGACTCCGCACTCACTGGACTCCGGACCCCGCCGGAGACTCTCGAGTCGTATGTAGTCCGATATAATTTTATCTGACTCAGTTATATATACGACACGCCCTTCCCCAAGCAGGGGTCAGCTCAAAGAATATGCAATCGTGTTTGCTCACACAGAACGCGTTTGACGCTGTTGAGCCGCGCGCAACACACGCACAGCACGGCATTGGCATGACCGGGGGTTAGAGTGTACTTGTCACTGGCATGAAAAACCTGTGCGTTGCGCAGCAACATCCGCGACAAGAAAAAAAAATATTTTGATAGTGAATCTGCATGGAAAGCAAACAGCGCTGACGTGAAATTTTATCGAAAATTTTATAGGTGAAAGTACAATGTGAATCGGCGACTTCCGGTTGGGGTAACTCACAGTGAATTTGCGCGGAAATAATCCTCCCCGAGGTGAGAAAAATCGGCGAATATAGGATTATGTGATGCGTGCGATTCCTACGCTAGATGCAACAAACCAAACGTGACTCGCAGCCACATCTGAATACTCCAAGAAAAGCCATACCTGTGGGGAAAGTTCATGATGATCAAGGAGGGGAAAATGCTGCTTGCAACGTCAGATGACGAAGTTTGGGTCCGCTACGGACAGCTTGTCAACTTCCACTACCGACCATGCAATCTGGCTTGAAGACATGAAAACGAAAAATCAGTGGGCTTTCGGCGGAAGCAACATCGCAGACTGCGCCCCTCAAGGCGTGGTATTGCCTCTAGATGTTGTCTTCAAGTACTTGTCGGTGAGTGTGACCAGCACGGCGTATTGGCTAAAGCGTTTGTTGACGTTGCTGGTCTTAGGTTGCCTTCTCACGCTCATATACTGTCGGCGATGATGTAGAACGAGATAAATAGTCTGTACTAACTCATCACAAGACATCTCCTTGTCCGACTGGAGCTAGAACTCCAGGGTGAGAAGTGGTCGCCAACGTACGCCTTTCCGATGAGACGACTGACGCTGCCGAAGGTGGATATCCTGGAAGCGAGGATTCGAGATTTGGAGGAGAACAAAGGGACGGTGGCCTTCGGCAATTTCAGTCTGCAACTGATTGGCTGTTCAATTTCGCGTCCCGCAGCGTTTTCTAGATTGCGTGCTGGTATCGAGGTCGATGGCGAGAGCACGATCGAGGTCATCGATGGCCAGAGCATCTTGATTCGACATGCCGGTGTGTACCAGGTCGACCTCGTTCTCCAATGTAATGAAGATTTCGGGCACCAGTGTGTTGTTCGCATTGATAGAGGTAACACCGCTTCGAAGTCGTGTGCTGCTCCATCGATGCGAATGGCCAATGATCTCCCGCCTCGATCTCCTCACCACGTCGTTAAGGTCGTCGGACGGATTGGCGACAACGATAAGCTCTTTGTCTCGCACAGCTGCTCCACTAAGCACTCGGGTCACATGACTGTAATCCGCATTGGCGTCTCGATGTCTAGTGACTTGTGTTCAAACACCATTCACACAATTCAATCAAAACGCACTTAATTGAGTATGTGTAGTACTTTACATGTGATAATCGCGTGAGTCGCTGGGAACGATGTCGTTCTCCATGAAGCTGCCGAGCAAGAAGAAAGCGCCCGTGAAGCAGTATGGGCTGATCATCCCGAACAAAAAAGAAGACAAGACGAAAGTATGGGAGGAGAGCTATCGAACGACGTCGAGTTTGTGCTTAACTTCGCTTTGTACGCTTCGTGACAGGCGCCAATGGCAGGTGTCTTCGGGTTGGACAATGACAACAACGAGGAAGACGCGGTCGTCTCGGACGCCCAGCGCAAGAAACGAGTTGGCGAAGACGCAGCCCGCAGCTTTAGTCGCAAACAGGTCGACCAAGTGCACGCCAAGGCGCTTGCTGAGGACCCGTCCGTGTTCGATTACGATGGCGTGTACGACGACATCAAGAGCGACCGCCGCGCGAAGGCGGAGCAGAAGAAAGCAGTGATCCAGAAGGAAGACCGCCGCCCCAAGTACATCCAGGCACTGATGGAGAAAGCCAAGATCCGTGAGGTCGAGAACGATCGCATTC
This sequence comes from Lagenidium giganteum, assembly GCA_002286825.1. Taxonomy (NCBI): domain Eukaryota; phylum Oomycota; class Peronosporomycetes; order Pythiales; family Pythiaceae; genus Lagenidium; species Lagenidium giganteum. The sequence goes on from NSDO01000324.1 coordinate 53,857, forward strand.
GCGAGCGGTATGTCCATGAGAATGGTCGTTGATGGTGTCATTGAGGTTTCATTGCTTGACGGTTGATTGACGGTGATGTGACTCCAGGCGGTTGCTAAAGGAGCGTGAAGCTGAAGATGCAGAGTTTGGTGACAAGGAGAAGCTCATTTCGGCGTCGTACAAACGGAAACTGATGGAGATGAAGCGATGGGACGAAGAGGATGCCCGAATGGACAAGCTGGAAGCAGAGGAAGACGTCACCAAGCGAGGTAGTGACGCCATGGCGGGATTCTACTCGAATCTGCTCACAAAGAATATTGCTATGGGTGGCGACGAGTCCAACGCTCGAAGCGCGTACACGGTTGGAAAGGACAAGTCTCAGACCACGAGAAGAGAGGACGATGAGGATGAGCCTGTGCCCAAGAAGGCGCGCTCTGAAACAAGCGATAGGGAGACAAAGAGCGCAGAGGATGCCACAGATAGAGCGACTCCAACCAACTCTGCAGATCCTGTGGCATCTTCTACGAGAAGTGAAGCAGAGGTCCGAGAGAAACCTGGTGCCAATACCACGTCTCCTGCTGCGTCGCAACCTGCGGCCCCGAAGCCAAGCAGAGAGGAAGTTATTTCGGCTGCAAAGGCACGGTACTTGGCACGAAAAGCTGCGCAAAAATCGTAGCTGCAGGAGATTCATCCTCACGGGTAACAGGATTGGGAACAATAGACGACGCACAGCGATGCGGATAGCGGATGGTATGGAAGCCGCTTCGATCAGGATTTGTGATCGTTGGACTGAACCATGCGCGTGCGAATATTTCAGTGTATCTTGACCACCATTCGCACTCGGAAAAGCCATACATTCATCTCGTTCCTGGATGGGAGAGCTGTAGGAATTGGAAAGTCTTTCGGGATGTCGTACACCCGTCGTCGTGGTTCGCCAGCGCTAGGCTCTGTATTAGTGTTGTGAGAGGTTGGTCAGACTAGATTTCACGGTGCAATCCGGAGCAGTCACCTATGGCGCTGGAGATCTTCGCAACGAGGATGATCATCAAGGCTGTGCGCAGAAGGCGAAGCAGTCGCCTAGGAAGGACGACGTGTTGGAAGTGCGAGCGAAGTGGGCTGAGAAAGAGATTGAACCCAAGAACCTGCAACTGTGCGGCATCCGAGATGAACAACGACAATAACAACAACAAAAGCAGCAGCTGCAATAACAAGGATTTGAATGCAAATGAGTAGTGGCCAAAGCGAATAGCACTGAAGAAGACCGAGATGCTGATAGCAGAGTCAAATAAATGTATTTGGTGATCGCGAGCACAATAGTCGTGAAGGGTCGCCCACAGTCGGGTCGGTGTCACTTTGCCAAAACGCAACGACAGCGTCATCATGGACGTGAATCGCATTTTCTCGGCCGAGCAGATCGCTGTGCCACCGGATCTTCCGCTGATCTTGAAGGATTGGACGAAAGCGGTTGTGCGCGAGAACCCTGAGGACTTGCTTTTCTTCTCACTGAAGTGGTTCCAGGACAAGACGCAGCTCGCATCGCAACGCAAGGCGACCGAAACACAAATTCGACGCATGCGGCAGCTCTTTGAAGAGTATGACGTGGATGGCAATGGACGTATGGAAGCAAAGGAGTTCCGAAAGTTCATGATTGACGACCTCGGCTTGGACATCCGCGACAGCGAGCTAGAAGATGCGATGGTTGATCTGGATGCGGACAGCTGCGGATTCATTGAGCTCAACGACATCACTCAGTGGTACTCGCGTCGCTAGGAGACAACTCATGTGTTGGCACCTCAGTCCAGCAAACTATTGTGCGCTCGACTCAGTGAGTAATCCACCGCACTTAGGGCATCATCGCGTGTGCATTCAGTTCAGCGACATTATCACAACATAATACGACGGATGGAACCAAACGTGAAGTAGCTGGACATCATTCGTGTTTGTTGCTGCAGTTCCTGTCATCTGGACAATGAACCAACCTCTACTTTGTGCATGATCTTGCTGCTCGCCTTCGTTTTGTGGTCAGGATCATGGATGGCAGCCCATTTCGGCCACGGTCCCGCTCCATCGTCAACGCTAGAACACACGACTTGCACAGATCTTCCAATTTGAGGCAGACAAAACGTCTACTCAGCCACGTTGCCCACGTCAGCGACGGATGTTGCTGCTGCGGACGACGAATCTGTTTGCCAAATGCGAATCGTGCCGTCTTCCGACCCGGTCGCAAAGCTTTCACCGGTCGGCGAGTATCGCAGACAACGCACTGGGCCGTGATGGCCTTTGTGTGTCTCTAGCATCTCGCCCGTCTTGTAATCAAACACGCGCACCCACGTGTCGGAGCCACCGGCAATAAACTTGTCGGCGGTTGGATGGAGCGACGCGCCGCCTTCTTCCGCAAACGAAATGGGCATCTCAAACACGCCGATCATGGCAAACTCACGCGCCGCGTCGTAGAAGTACACCTAGCACGATCAAAGGACAATACAACCGTTACGATCAACGAACAACCAACTAAAAAAACACGTGACAGGCATCACTAGCTTACCTTGTTGCCGGCTGCGACGGTGAGCACTGTGCCATTGCGCGAGCCCTCCATGTCCATGATGCCCGCACCGACCTTGAATTCATGGAGCATCTCACTCGAGTCGATATTCCAGACGCAGATCGTGCCGTCGGTCTCGCCCGTGACAGCCACGTGGTCGTTCAACGTCACGACCTTGCGGATCTGTTCTTTCGTCGTCATCTGCGCCACAGGTGGCGACGGTGGCACGACAATGCCCGTGCGGCCTTCGCTCTTGTAGCCTTCCAGCAGCTCGCGCACGCGCATGACGTCGAACACGCGCAGGATCTTCTCGTGACCGGCCGTGAGCAGCTTGGTCGCATCGGGCGTGAACGCGACGCTCTTGACAATGTGTCGGTGCTCGAACGACGTCACTTCGTCTCCGGACAGGGCGTCCCAGAACTTGACACTGAAGTCGGCCGAGCCCGTGGCCGCGTACCTGGCTTCCGAATCCATCGTGGCGCCCCAAACGGCGCCTTTGTGGCCGACAAACGTGCCGATCCAGTCGCCAGTGTCACCGCGACGCAGCATCGGTTGCTTGTCGTGGCACGCCGAGATGAGGAAGTAGCCATCGCTGGTGGCGGCGCTGTATTGGATCTCGGCGATCGGGCGCGAGTGGCCTGGACACACGATCGGGATCTGCCGCAAGTTGGTGCCGGCGCGGGTCGGGCTGGAAGGGTTGCTGGAGCTCATGAGGGTACAAGCGTGTGTGGAAAACGGAGTCGTTGGCGGCTCGAGGAGGTTGTGTGGAGAGAGAGAGAGAGAGAGAGAGAGAGTACTATGCGTGAGAGTACGAGTGCGAGAGAGTGAGCGGGGTCACACGCAAACACACTGGGGGTGCAGCTTGGTTGGAGTAGATGTTGCGGCGGTGGACCTCGAAGGGGTCAACGTTGCGCGACCCGAGGGGGTGTACACTTGCTTCGCTTGCCCGCGCGCTGCAGCGTTGGGAGAAGGAAGGCGTGTCGGAAGATCACCCCCAACAGCGGTGTTCGAGTCACCGGGAAAGGATCCTCCGGATAAGAGCCCCGCAGTGACACAAGCTGTTTCTGAAGTAGCAGTAGCGCCACACGCAATGGAGTCAGAAGTAGTGATTGTGTGGACCACGCCACGGAGAGGGTGCTGTGCGGACGCCGCGAGCTTGGGGGTGGGGTCAATGATGGCGATGAAGGTGGCGACGTGCACTGCGCCGACGAATATTGCCGTGATCAAGTACTGCGGCAAGGATGACGAAGCGCTGAACACGCCGCTGAACTCGTCTGTGAGTGTGACGCTGCATCAGGACCAGCTGCGAGCTCACACCAGCATCGCAAGCGACCCGAGCATGGATCGCACGCGACTGTGGCTCAATGGTAAAGAGCAGCAGCTCAACAAGCGCACGAGTACGGTGCTGCGGGAGATGAAGAAGCTGGCCAAGGACGCTGCGCGTTGGGAAAATGCGCACTTCCATATCGTGTCGGAGAACTCGTTCCCCACTGCGGCTGGGTTGGCGTCGTCGGCTGCTGGATATGCGTGTCTGGTGGCAACGCTGGCGAAGCTGATGGACGTGGAAGAGCAATACGACGGTCAGCTGTCAGTCATTGCTCGTCAAGGTTCAGGAAGTGCATGCCGGAGCCTGTATGGAGGCTTCGTGCGTTGGGAAAAGGGCGGACTTCAGGCTGATGGGAGCGACAGCCGTGCGGTGCAAGTGGCAGATGAACACCACTGGCCAGAGCTCTGCGCGATCATCTGTGTCGTTAACGACAAGCAGAAGGACACGAGCAGTACCAGTGGCATGCAGAACAGCAAGGCGACGAGTACGCTGCTCAGACACCGCGCCGATAAGATTATGCCAGGTCGACTGCAGGAGATCGAAGCTGCATATAAAGCCAAAGACTTCGAGACGTTTGGCCGGATCACGATGCAAGATAGCAACCAGTTCCACGCAACATGCTTGGACACGTTCCCACCGATCTTCTACATGAACGACGTGTCGCGCCAGATTGTCAACCTCGTGCATCAGTACAACGCTGTTCGTGGCCGCATTGCAGCCGCGTACACATTCGACGCTGGTCCGAACGCAGTCATTTTCCTGCAAGAACAAGACGTCCAGGAACTCACGTCACTGTTGCTGCATGCGTTTCCAACGTCATCGCCCATGCCAATCCGCACGTCGATGACAATCAAGCGCGACGGACCATCTGAGGCCCTTCGTCAGGCGATTCGTTTCCCCACAGGGATGGAAGACACCGTGAAGATGATGTATGTGACCCGTGTGGGTGGGGGCACTCGCGTGCGTGGCCCACATGAGTCCCTGATCGAACCAACGACGGGCTTGCCGAGTCGGACGAGCCCAACATCCGAATCGAGTGATGCCACGAGCAAATCATGTCCGTGTGCTTGGCAGCAACTAGCGCAGCCGTCGCCACAGCTATTGGGCTCGATTGCAGCTGTAGCTCTCGTGTTAGCGTTGGTCCTCAGTCGCTCCCGATAAGAACTACTAATACACACACCCGTAGATGCGCAATGGTGTGGACATGCTAACTGAAAGTGCGGCGTTTACCCTAGGGCCAAGTGTCCTCATTTCCAAGCTGGAAACATGTTGGAAATTCCAAGTTGGAAATTAATTTCCACCATGGCAACGACGGTACCATACCGGTATTGCACCGGCAGTTTTGGTCGATTGGTCAGTCGTTCCTTGACTAATCCAGGAATGATGGTGTTTTCTGGCAACTACGATCAACACTCTTCTTCGCACAATGTGGGTGTGGTTTCGCTTGTCATTCCATCTTTTCCGCCGCAGAGATCATCTCTTCAGCCGCGAGACCACCTCCCCAAACGCCGCAGCTACCGAACGATGATGAAAGCCGTTCAAGTCTCTCGCTTCGCCAACACCAAACTCGACCAGACACATGTCAGCGTCGCTAAAGATGTGGCATTGCCGACGCTGAACGACGACTTATCCGACCTCTACGTGCGCGTGCTGGCGTGTGCTTTCAATGCCGGTGACAGCCGCGTGATGAGTGGAGATTTGGCGCTTGTACTCAAACCGAAAGCCTTCCCGTATATCCCCGGTATGGACGTTTGTGGCGTCGTTGAGCGCGTTGGTGCCAAGTGTCAGCGCCTCAAGCCAGGTGACCGCATCATCGCTGGCCTCCGACCCCTCAAGCACGCTGGCATGGCCGAATACGCCGTGTTCGACGAGAGGTTCGCCACCAAGGCACCTACCAACATGACAGCCATCCAGGCGGCGTCGCTGCCGATCGCAGGTGCGACGGCGCTCAAGGCACTGGAGGGCGCGCGCCTGCAGCCCGGCGCCAAGGTCGTGGTGCTCGGTGCTTCTGGCGGCGTTGGATCGCTGGTTGTGCAGATGGTGCGCAATGCGGGTGCCGAGGTGGTTGTTGGCACCTCCACCAACGAAGAATTCGTCAAGTCACTTGGTGCTGACCAAGTGATCAACTATCGCACGACCAAGTGGTACGAGGTGCTCGAAGGACAGAACTTCGACGCTGTCATCGACTGCGTGGGTGAAGGCGAGTCGTGGAACAACTGCCATCGCGCGTTGGCATCGCACGGACGGTACGTTGCCGTGTCGGACAGTCCAGATGGTACGATCAATGGTGTGACGGATCTGTTGGGCTTCATCGGACGCACTTTGTGGCGTTCTCTCAACCCAATGACACACACGTACGTCATGGTGTCGTGTTTTCCGGATGGCGCACAGCTTACACCGCTTGTCCAACATGCCGAGGAAGGCAAGCTCAAGGCAGTGTTGGATGCGTCATCACCATACGCGCTCACGACGGAAGCCGTACGCAGTGCGATTGCACTGCAAGCAAGCCATCGAGCCAAAGGCAAGCTGGTCGTCAAGATCGCAGATGAAAGCTAGGTGCAGACACAATTCCCACGAACATGACAATCCTCCAATTAAAAAATGGAAACTTGAGAACTGCGGAGGGCCAAAAAACAAATATATGTGTTGTAGTCCGTCGTTTCTGGAATGGGTGAGCATATTTTAATTGAAGCATGAGGCAAGCAAGGGCAACGTCATCATCGCGTGCAGTGGTGCAGTTGGTACGTGTAGTTCACCACACTTTAAGGTAATGGATGCTCGTGTTGCGCCGGCGAAGACGCCACCCGCGGCACGAGACCTCCGTCCAGCGCGCCTGTATTTGCTCGATTGTGGTCGTCCAGACACTTTGAGCTGTGGCCATTCCTATCAAGAATGTCGTGGTCATGCCGTATCCCCAGCTTGTAGCTGACGCTGACACCACCCGCGCCAATGTCCATAGGAGCTTTGACGGAAGCAACATCCTCCACGACGTTGTGCACATGTCCCTCAACAAGTCGTCGTTGCGGTCGTTCGTCTAAGAGCGTAAGGGTTTTGCCGTGGACGAGGTTGGCAGATTGTTATCGCCAGACGAGCACCGTTTGATTGTTTATTTCCGCTGTACGACACCGTGTTATTCCAGGCTTCCGAATTGCCAGCGGGGGGACTCGTCAAGAGAACGCAGTTCGTGATGATTCAGTCCGAAGCCACACAACGCTGGGTCAATGCCACACTTCAGTGTTCCCGGACTGACACCATGCTTGGCATGCGCTGCCGCAACTTTATCACCGGTGCTGCTTGTGATGATGAGGACTGGTGGACACCAGATAAGCTGTTGCTAGACGCTATCGATTTGAACGAGATAGCCACAGGCATGGGATGGCAGAACAAGGTCTCACTCGTCGGCTTGGTGACCGAGACGCACGCGTTGATGCAAGCGCTATTTGTGAAGAAAGACTATAGCTACGCTACATCCTGGTATGACGATGACAATAGGACGATGGTGGTCGACTGGCGCCAACTGGGCGCACAGTACGCAGGTTACAACGGCTTCAAATTTGATTTTTCGCACAACACCATGAACGTGTACCGTTTGCCAGAGCGACTGCCGTGGGAAGACTCGACGGACTGGTTTGATCGAGAAAAAGTAATTGCAGCGTGGTATCGGAAGCACGAACTAACCGATAACAACAGCTTGATCGCACTGGGAGAACGTGTCTGGCGCAGCGATTTGGCTGGGTGTATGGAAGGGCTGTTCTGCAAGATCGCGCAGATGGTGTGGATAATGGCGCTCAAACAACAGTCTGCAATGAGCCATCTTGTATTTTGTTCATGTCGATAGAAGATCCCGACGCACCAGCGACGTGGTTTTTTTAAGCAAATGTTTGTGAACGGAGTAGTCGGCGAAAACATTGGTGGAGGGCGCATCATCTTTCCCTTTTCTAGAGAGTATGGACAACCATTAAATGGCGAAGCGTGGGTGCTCATTCCGCAGCATCTTAACGATGCTACTCAGGCACGATCGAGCAAATGATAAACGAGACCCGCGACGTCGTCAACGGCATCCATGAACAGCTAACCTAGGCCACTGAACCAGTCACTATATACTATACTGGAGTTCGTAACAGCAACATTTTCCGATATAGTGGGGCTCCTGTGTATTGGGAGCATCAGCCCCTCAACGTTGGCTTGATGCGACTCTCATCCAAGCTCAGTCCGAATGACGAGGATCTGGTGACTCTGCGCCGTACTCTCGTCTGCTACAATGCACTCGAGTTGCGGTTCCTTAACATTTCGACTCGTTGCTGGGCTGAACCGTTGAACAAACAGGAGCTTCGTGTGTTGACGACATCACAAGGCCTCCGAATGACAAAGTTCAGCATGTGGTCGCTCGGATTGACGCTTAACCTTGTGGGGTTTGTTGTGGCGCTACGGTATGCATGGCGAATCTGTCAAGTTTGTTGGCAGAATAGATTGCAGCAACTGACGTGGCTCATGGTGCTGCGGATGAATATTCAGGGGGTTCAACTACTTTCGATGGATGCGGATATCATCATGTCATTTGGAGCCATTCCCTTGATTATAAGCTACCACATGCCCTACGAGCCAGACGTGATAGTTGACGAGCAAGCCCAACAAGACTTTTACTTCGCCGAGTTCATGGTTTTCTTGAGCTTCACGTGGTTTCTCCGGCTTGGCATCGAACTTGGCATCTGGGTGCTTCGGGTGACACACTTCGGACGCGTTATGCTAGTCTTAACATCTCGCGTTCGTCTCACACATCTTTTGGTCGTAGTGGTCGTTCGCATGTGTGTTGATTTGATTTGACATCACAATCGAGAGTTATACAGAAGGCTTCACCAACTTAATTGTCAGTGGTGCTGTCAGCGTAGCTCTTGGGTTTGTAGCTACTATACTTGCTGCGCGTCGAGATCGGACACAAGCACCAGACAGGCTACACAACTTGCTACGACGAGGACGGACTAGATGGTGTGAGAACTGCCAAGTATGCACAGTATGTCCCGGACCAAAAGAGAAAGTAGTGCCTCTCTAAGCTAGAATGACGTGCAAGGTCGAAGTGACACGGCACTTTCTGAAAAATACCTTCCGATCGATTGACAAGCAAACGTCTACAAACACACAATTATAGCTGGACCTTGCATCTGGTGATGCCGATTTCAGATGCAGAAACGAGTAGATGAATCCGAAGGAGCCACAGCACACAGGCAATGACAGCGATCCTTGAGCGCCAGAGCAACGAAAGTTGAGTGTTGCCGTTTGAGCCTTGAGCGCGATCGAGCCAGTGACGACATTCGCGACATAACCAACAAAGCAGGCGACGCTAGCGGTCTGCAGCGTAAATGGCGTTAGCCGAGTCGAGCTTCGAGTTCTCAGACACCCCAAAAACATCATCAGCAAGTTCATGAGAACGACGGCGACGCAGGCCCGGAAGGCATTACGGAGTACTCCGGCGAGGACAACAGAGGCTTGAATCCATGTGCGCCATTGACACAGTTTCCCAAGAGCACTCCTCCTGATATCACTTGCCTGGTCATCCTTGTATCCGCAGGTGACTGACGCAGGCAGAACGTGCATTTTCTTCCCTTGTCCGAGACGCCAGTTCGAATATACGCACAAGACCGATTGGGGATTCTGGACCGACTTCGCAGGAACAGCACATCGATTCCGGAGTTAAAATCGCGCTGCTGTCGCCACTTGAAGTCTCGATGTGTGCGCAGTGTCCTATTGCGTCTAAAAATGCACCGAAAAGATCACCAGCGGTTGATAGTGGCTGGCACTAAATTGAAATCAAAGCAATCAGAAGCTATCGACAATGCACCACACTCGTGATGATCGAAAGACGTCATATGAAGCACGCGATGAGGATTATTCTGATCATACACGCACAGCGCCGTTGTGGCACATGGTGCGAAACTTGGTGGTCGAAATAGTGACATGAACAGTCACCCATTATGGTACCTTGAATTGGTACCAAGATTGCGTGGTGCCACCTTTCCGTCCAGCGGAGATGGATCCAGCTGGACGGAGCGGTGTCGCACCCAACACAGAACGAACTGGGCAGTGGATTCCATCCATTCACACATTGGCAGCTAAGGTCACAGATCACAAGCAGCAGCACCAGCACCAGCACCAACAGGACGACGCAATGATCATCGCTGCCGTTGCCGCCAAGAACCTGGTTTGTGGCGGGGATGAATCGTGCTGGAAATGCCGTCGCTTGGTCGTTCGCATGGGGCTGATTAAGAAGCCATGCCAGTGTGGAGAGACCGCTCACGAGCCGAGCATCGATGGCAATGAAGACAGCAAGAAGACCAAGTGCAACTGCAAGAGAGCTGAGAGCGGTGTTGTCGTCTGCGAATGGTGCCAAGCCCACAAGGATGAAGTGCACAATGATGAGGACACTGTGTGTGAACACCAGGTCGTGAAGGAGACGGACGCCAAGGCTGCATAAAGCAGACGCTGATCCAGCGATATGATGCGTATTCAATAGGAGAATGATTGATATGGTTGTACAGCCAAGATATGAATTTAGGGAGTCCTGAATGCTTCTGAGCTGTTCAAGTCAACACATTCGCCATCTCAACACTTGCATGACGCCTTGGCCGAACACCTTGCGAAATGGTCATAGATCAAACCGTTGGTTGGACAAATCACTTGATATGCAGCGCCTTCATTCGCGCGCACCCAAAGCGGATGACCTTACGTCCAACAATGCAACAACCAGTCGTCTCACGAGCCCTCCCATGAGTCAAACGGTACAGCAAGAGGTCTCACTCGCTTCAAATCAAAATGTCGTAATCGCTGTTCTGTGGACATGAGAAATTCTCACCACATTCTACAATGCAGAATCCACATCGTTGCTCTCATCGTCTCACACAAATACAAAATGGCCCACCAGCACCGCGTTGTACTCGATCGCGCAATCGCTGGGACATGTTTTTCGGACAGTCAGACTGCGAGATCGTTGCGTTGCACTGCTCTGCTCAAACTCTCCACATTCCGCATTCTTCAACTCATCGAGCAGCCTCCCCCAACGAAATATGATTGTCGCTGCAATCGCTGCCAAAACATTCGTTTGTGCAGGTGACGACTCGTGTTGGAAGTGCCGTCGACTGGTCGCGTCCGAATGGGCTTGATCAAGAAGTCATGCAAATGTCGAGAAAACGATGACGGAGAGAAATATGACGTAGATGCCACAAACCAGCAAGCCTCAACCAGCAAGGATATGACTGCCAAAGTCCCAGCAGACTGCCAGACTAGCGTCGTGATGCTTCGACGCAAACACTGCAGCGTGACCAACATACCGCCAATTTCTTCGAGCCTAGTACCTGTTCTAGCTGATGATCGTTATCTCTGAGTCGTTCTCGCTAGGCAAATTCCAATACCTTTAGGTTCAATATCAGCGCCGTTTCTACAACAGAACTTTCGCCCTGAATGAGCCGCCAGCAGTTATTCTGGAAGCAATCAAGTGCTACATCAACAAGCTGCGCTTTCATCATCCAGCCGTCAACGTCGTCATCAGCACTAGCAGTTGCAGTGAGATTCCAGACGAAAATTTTATTGAACAGGACACAATTTCAGACAGCACGGCACATCAAACATTCCCATTCCGCTCAGTACGCAACGACTTCGCCTAGCACAATTTGTGCTCAGCAGGCTTCGAGGCCGCAGGCGTTGGGCGTGGCGTCTCAATAGGCATCGACGCAATAGGAGTTGGACATGGTGTCACCACAGCTGGCTTCGACGACGCCGGAATTGGGCATGGCGTATGCACTGGAGAGACCGACGATGGACACGGTGTCTTCGGTGATGGCGTGCTCGTCGGGTACGAGTCAATCTTCTTCTGCGCCTTCTCCACGTACGATGGATCGATCAACGGAGCCTGCGATGGCGCCAGTGGCTTGTACTCGTCCACCACCACCTTGATCACGTCCTCGCTCTTGAACTCGACCGTCTGTGACTTGAACTCGGTCGTATGGCGCCAGTGGCTTGTACTCGTCCACCACCACCTTGATCACGTCCTCGCTCTTGAACTCGACCGTCTGTGACTTGAACTCGGTCGTCGTCACCATCACCTGCACCTTGCCGGTCTGCACGTAGTCAATCTGCTTGCCGCACACTGGTCGGTTGGACGTCAGGTGGAAGTTGTGCACAAAGTCGTCCGAGA
>NSDO01000324.1:72808-84046 GCA_002286825.1 Lagenidium giganteum
GCACCCGACGCTGGGCAAGTATTTCTCACACGTGGGCGACCGCATGTGGAACTACGGCGACATCGAGCGCCTGGACGACTACAGCTACACGTACGACCTGCCGGAGGTGATCAAGCAGCAGTTGCTGTCGAACCCAGACATTTGTCGTGGCGTGCGCAAGCCAGAGAACGACGACGGTGACAACATGCCAACGACCGCACCAGTGACCGCCAAGCCAGCCAACAACGGCACAGATGCACCGACAGTGCGTCCATGGGACCAGAATGGTGACGACAAACATGACGGCAAAGGCAACCATGGCAAGCACAATGGTAAAGGCAACAACGGCGTGGACAATGGCAAGCACAACGGAAACAACGCCAACCAGAATGACAAGAAGGACCACGACGGCAACAAGCACCACGACAACGGCAAGCACCGCGGTCACGGCCACCACCGCAGCAACAGCACGACCTACCCTGTCAAGCTCGACGGCGAGTACTGGACGTGGATCAAGACAACGTACGAAGGCCTGGTGCAGCGCTTCGACGGCAACATGGAGCTCGTGACGCAGCAGATGCACGTGGCCGAGTGTCTGGCATTCAACAACGTGTTTGGCGTGCGCGAGTTCTCGGACGACTTTGTGCACAACTTCCACCTGACGTCCAACCGACCAGTGTGCGGCAAGCAGATTGACTACGTGCAGACCGGCAAGGTGCAGGTGGTGGTGACGACGACCGAGTTCAAGTCACAGACGGTCGAGTTCAAGAGCGAGGACGTGATCAAGGTGGTCGTGGACGAGTACAAGCCACTGGCGCCATCGCAGGCTCCGCTGATCGATCCATCGTACGTTGAGAAGGCGCAGAAAGAGATTGACTCGTACCCGACGAGCACGCCATCACCGAAGACACCGTGTCCATCGTCGGTCGCTCCAGTGCATACGCCATGCCCAATTCCGGCGTCGTCGAAGCCAGCTGTGGTGACACCATGCCCAACACCTGCGGCTTCGAAGCCGGAGGAGCACAAGATGTGCTAGTAGACTGCGTGCGCTTCAATTCTCTGTGCTGTTGTAATGTCAGTGGTGAATACAAATTCGTTTCTGTAATTTTCAGACTCGGAGATGCATCGCGGTATTATGTCAATGTGACAACGGGAAGGATTATCCAGGAGGCCTTAATGAAGCACAATATTTACAGTCCAGTGGACGCAGTCAATGTCACAGCAAACATCTCGCACATCCTCAAAGACATTATCATTCACGACATGCTTATCACCAGCGGAGCTGAGTATCAGCAATTTGCTAATGACAGGACAGACTTCGTTGGATCGACTATGACGCATCGAACAGTTTCCGTGACCAACCTGAAACGTGATCGACCGATGTCCGGACCTGTGCTCCAAGGCAGCTCACCGAGAAACATGGATTTCTCCGAATTCATACTACGGTATCCTCAAGACGTGGCTGGAAGATGACAACACAACATTGGTCACAGACTGGAGGCAGATGGGCTCCCAATTCGCTGGGTTTCAACGGGCTCAAGCTTGATTTCACGCACAATACGATGGGTGTCTATCAACTTGCCGAGGGGCGGGCTTATGATAGGACCAGGTATCCAGAAGACTGGTTTGATCAAGACAAGAAGATGCGTGATCAGCATCCTTCTTTGACTTCTTCACGATCGTGATCAGCGTCATGTTCGACAACGCGCATTCCAAAGACAAGATCAGTCGCCTGATGACTCAGTATCGCTTTGGTCGCAACATTTACGGCGTGATTGGACATCTACGTGCCAGCTGGACGCACGCAAGCATGCGTCTCGAAGGTTGGCAAGTTCTCTTGGTGAATGGCAAAGTCAACGCTCTTGTTTGTGCGGTGATGAAGATTCTACCCCTCGGCGATGGACGGGCTACCACCAGGTTCAGGTCGGTGCCTTCTACTCTAAGATTTGCAAAAGCAGGCAGACAGTGCTGGGTCAGCTCCTACAGCCACAAAGCTCACGCAAAAGCAGGAGACGCTGTGATTCTTTTGGGTACTAGATGAGCCACGGGTGAGAAACACGGCAAAAATTTCGCCATTTTTACGGAGAGAAGAGGAGTCGGACGTGAAAGCTTGATTTCGTGACCGACTTCAGAGACTCTCGAAGCCTGTCAAGCAATTTGGTGACCATCCACGAGAGAACAACGTCCAGCACTTCGCCAACTCTCATCTGCAACCACACATTTAATCCATGCGGCTGTGTCCCGGGGGTGCCACCTCGCTTCGTGTTTGCGCCGAAGGCCAGATAGCAGACTTTTACGTAGTCGACTCACTCTTGGCGTTACGATCAACCACCGGACTCTCCTGTGTTCAACGCTGTGGTCGCATTGGTCGTGCAAAGGTTTGGGCATCAAACTGCAAGGTCTCGTTGAGACAAACGTGTCACTGAGTTTTCAGAAGAAGTTCAGGCTGCTGCTCAAGTCACACCGAGGTCTCCAAATTTATTCTCTCTTGATGAACGCAGCTGAGACTCGCAGCTCGCTTCTGCGTTGAGAGCTCTGTCTGTCCACTTCGTCAGCACGTCAACAACTTTGGTTCAATTCCTGTGACTGATGGTCACCGAAGTCATGTCATCCACCCATAATTCCGTCATCTGGTCAACCTGCTGAGTTTGCTGGGTGTTTTCCGATGAACTTTGACAGCTGCCCGTAGGTAACACACAGACAGCATGATTGTCCTGTGGATGCACGTGTGGACCGCCTCAACTGCCGGTTCGTCTCCTTTCCATTCACTGCCAGAGGCGCAAATCCCTCTGCTCCACCTTTTCGTCTGTATCGACAAGTTCATCAAGCTGCCAACTCAGTCTTGAACTTTCTGGCAACGACATCGAGATGCGGATCGTTCAAATTCTCGGAGCTATCGTTGTTTCGCTAGGCGTCCTCGCCACGCCAGCAACGGCCAGCTCTCGTCGGCTAGCCGGTGGCAATGCTGCTTGCGGAGGTGCGCGTGTGCGCAAGTCATGGGCTAACTTGTCTGGAGACGAGCGACAATTGTACCTGGAAGCACTAGACTTGGCGATCCAGAAGGGAGTCGTCTCGGACCTCGCGGCCATCCATATTGAAGACCTCGGCGAGACCCAAGCGCACCACTCGTGCGCCTTCTTCACGTGGCATCGCCGTATGCTGCTGGCGTTCGAGAGCTATTTGCGTGACATGGATCCCAAATATGCGTGCGTGACGCTACCGTACTACGACGTACATACCGCGTACGTAGACGCCGCAAACGGTCGCTGTTCCAACATGTACGAATGCTCGGAGATCTTCCGCGACATCGGTGGACCAGCTAAAGACTCGGAAGCCACTGTGGTGCTCAACGGCCAACAAGCATCGGGCATCAAGCACACAGGCGCGCCATTCCAGAACTCGTGTGATGACAACAACGAGTGCGGCTACGTCGTCCGCAACGACCTGAGCCAGCGACCAGTGCCATCGGGTGCCGGCTTCACGGCGTTCCAGGACCTGGTTGCCAGCTCGCAGGACTTTGCCACGTTCCTCGAAGGCGTGCAGTACGGCATGCACAACGAAGTGCACAACGCCATCGGTGGGAGCATGTCGACGTTCGCGTCACCGCGCGACGTTGTGTTCTACTCGTGGCACTCGGCGATCGACATGTTCTTGTACGTGTACCACCAGTGCCACATGGGGGTACCCGTTTCGGAGTCCGAGATGCGGTCGTCACTCCAAGCATTCTCGCAGGCTTCGCAGACGTGCGGGGGTATCCAGGGGGTAGATGCCGGCAGTGAGATCGTGATGAACATCCGCTACAACGGCGAGTTGATCAAGGTGACGGATCACCCGGCGCTCGGTCAATATTTCGCGCAAGTGGGCGATCGCATGTGGAACTATGGCGACACGCAGCGACTCGATGACTACAGCTACTCGTACGACTTGCCACCGGTGTTCACGGAGCAGTTGTTGTCTAACACGGACGTCTGTCGCGGTGTGCAGCCTGACAATCAACCAACGGACTCACCGACCGATGCACCAACGGATGCACCTGTGGATCCTCAAACGGATGCGCCGACAGATCCGCCGACTGATGCGCCAGTGGATCCTCCAACGGATGCGCCAGTCGATCCGCAAACGGATGCACCGGCGGATCCTCCAAGTGATGATTTCAGACGAATGCTGGGAGCGATGGAAAATGTCACCACTGCACCTTCAGAGAAGCCATGGGCGCAAACAGATGTCACGAACTCGCCCGCTCCAGCGATCAGCAACAGCACCAACAACACCATCAACATAGGTGCGAAGAAGAACTCAACCCATCCAGCTCGGCAGATCGACCGCAACTCCACCAAACCAGGTCGTGGCAAGGGCCACCATGCTCGCAATAGCGCGTACGCTGTGAAGTTGGATGGGAGCTACTGGCAGTGGATGAAGAAGACGTACGAAGGTCTTGTTAAGCGTTTCGACGGCAACATGGCGATCGTGACGCAGCAGTTGCATGTCGCGGAATGTATGGCTTTCAACAAGGTGTTTGGTGTGCGCGAATTCTCGGACGAGTTCGTCAAGAACTTCCACCTGACATCGAAGCGACCAGTGTGCGGTAAGCAGATCGATAAAGTGGGAGAAGGAAAGGTGCAAGTGGCGGTCACGACGACCGAGTTCAAGTCGCAGACGGTCGAGTTTAAGAGCGAAGAGGTTATCAAGGCGGTGGTGCAGGAGTACAAGCCACTGGCGCCGTCACAGGCGCCATTGCTTGATCCATCTTACGTCAAGAGGGCTCAGAAGAAGATCGACTCGTACCCAACGAGTGCGCCGTCGCCGAAGACACCAAGTCCAACTTCGGGAGCGCCCAAGTCGCCAACACCAGGAACGCCAAACCCGGCGACGCCGACTCCAGCGACCACAAGCCCTGCCACTGGTGCGCCATCGACGTCGGCACCAACAACAACATCAGCACCAGGAGCGCCGTCAACATCCGCGCCAGCAACGGCAACACCAGCGACATCGACGCCGAACCCAGGATATTGCTGATGAGCTAGTTTGGATGAATATCGATTGTTTGTTTAAATGCGAGAAATGTGAACAGTGTATTCAGCGTGAATCTGCATTTCTGATTTTATCGGTGACAAAAACACTAGAAATGCTATGTTTCTCGCAACAATTATTCTTCAGAAGATGAAATACATTGCAATGCTGCACAGTCAGCAGCATTGCGAGAACGGAAGCGCAATGCCCGAGTCCTTTGCACTCGATCAGCACGTGCGTCGCGGTTCCGGCGGTAGGATGATGGTTGGTGCGACTACAGAGCTGCCCGATTCATTAGAGTTGTCAGCACCAAAGAAAAAGCACTCGGGGCCACGCAAGCGCCGTCCAAAGAAGAAATGCCCCGACGCAACGGCGGCATTGGCGACATGCGAGAAGTCGCCGGCCTCGTTGTCGAGCAGGCAGGCAGAGACGACAACAACCAATGCATCGTCAGCGCTCTGTGCGAGTGCGCGGCCATTCGAGCTACCACTGCGCGGTGCGTCAGTGTTCCAGACGCACAGGGATTCATCGCCCGTGTTATCAGCAATGATGCTGGAGGACGATGATCGTGAGCGTGATCGGTCGTATTGGACACAATGGGCAATCGAAGCTGCCGAGAAGGAGCGTGCACGGCGCTTGGCACAGCTCAAGCAGCTGCAGCGTGAAGAAGAAGAGGAGATCTTGCGCCGTCGCCAGTGGGCAATCGCTGCCATCGAGCGCGAACAGGAAGCCATGATGCGTGAGATGTTTCTCGACAACATGAAAAACACACAGTGGTTCCAGAGCACCATCAGTCGTTTTGCTGTGGATTATGAGGTCGTGTGCCCGAATTCGTGGTTTGGCTGCACCGTCAGCTGCATGCTCAAGGATTTGGAGCCTCATTTGGAGTGTTGTGCATATCGCCAAGTACCCGACACGCTGGACCAAGTCGTGGACGAGTCAATCGTCGATCTCAATTCGTACGATGTCGTCTGCCCCAATGCTGTGCTTGGGTGCAATGAAATTTGTCTACGCGAAAATTTGGCCGAGCACTTGGCGCAATGCCCCGTGAACGGTATGTCGCGCGAGAAAGAGCTCGAAGAGCGGCAGCAATGGCGTGCCAACGTGATTTTGGCAACAGAAGAAGAGCGTGTACGTCGGATGGACGAGATCAAGGATGCGGGTGGAAAAGGCGAGCTCTCGTTTGGCCACTTGCAGCAGCTGTACGAGGAACAAACTGCAATGATGCACGTGGTCCTGCATGATGAAATCGTCGACTTCTGCGCACAATGTCAGGAGGAAGCAGAGGCTGTGCGACCTTGGATTGAGAAAGCAGTGGACATATTGCGACAAGAAATTCGTCACTGCTGGGCCAATGCGCTTGTGGAGCTGTATGGTTCCTTTGCTACGCACTTACACGGTGTGTTCAGCGACGTAGACTTGATCGTCTTTGGGGCAGGGACTGGTCCCACTGGGGAATCTCGGTCCTGCCAGCAGTGCGTAAGCGACCTGGCCCAACACCTTGTCGATCTCCAATCGCCGACATTTGTCGAGATAAGTGCTATCACTCGCGCGTCCATTCCGCTTCTCAAGCTTGTTGTCGTGGTCATGCAAGAAACCGACGACAACACCACCACGCAAGTGCGAATTCCGTTTGATGTTACCTTTGATGACCCGACTGTGGATGCACACAATGGGATTGCCAGTGTGGCGCTGGTGGACGAACTCAGCCGACATTTCGTTGGTCTCCGAGAACTGACGTTTGTGCTTAAGCACTTCCTCGCAAAGCGTGGACTGAATGATCCATCCATCGGTGGTCTGTCATCGTACGGACTGCTATTGATGATTGTGTTCATCATGCAGGAACATAATGCGATTGAGCATATCGACGATCAATCAGTTTCCAGCAGTACGTCAACGTCGTCAGCAGCGATGTCTGATGATATGGACCACGATCAAGCTGGGCAGTCAGCAACTTCAGACAGCTGTGCACGGTTGCTGCAACAGCGTCGCAAAGGACTGCACATCGCACGCGAAGTTATCCAGCACAGTCGTCAGCAAAAGGAGAACGCCACGACGTCTCAGCTACGTGTACGCAAACAACGGTCCCTGCCATCCATTTTGCTAGCCGCAAGCCAGGAAGAAGACGAAGACACCACCAAGCCGTTCATGTTGGGCAAGCTCTTGATGGATTTTCTGCATTATTTTGGCACAGATTTCCGCCAAGATGTTGATGAAATCGTCGTCTTACCACGGTCGCCATCGTTGTCATCGATTAGCGACGATGGCACGGCCTCTGCCTTGACGTTGGACTCACCAGTTCTTTCCGCGTGCTCTACAACGTCTGCTCACGATGGGTCACTCACAATCCGAGACCCGCTCCAACTCGACAACAACGTTGGCAAGACATGTTATCGCATCAGCCAAGTGTTGCGGGACTTCTCTGACTTTCTCAGCTTCCTCACGGCGCTGATTGTTCGTGGTAGCGTCATGACAACGGGCAAGAAGAAAATGCGTGTTAAGAAGCCTGATGGTACGTCCGTCACGTGCAGTTCCCATTCGAGTGCCATCAACCAGCCTTCGACAGCGTCGCCAACGCCTGCATCATCAACAAGCGTGGCATCATCCTCGTATCGTATCCTCTCGTCAGTGTTCAACATGAAAAAATCTCGTGAAACCCGTGGAAGTATCGATCTTGGTGGCGTGGCCACCTCCAAGATGTACAACAAAATACGTTCACGCACCGAATCCGGAGGTATGTGACGTAACTAGATGTGTTGTGAAAGCACGAAGAGAACTTCGTAGCTGAGAGCGTCGGGTTGTGTTTTGTCGTTTATTAACTCGATGTGCTTGGTGTTACTCTTGTCTTCACACCAGCTTCCAACGCATGACCTCACCAGCACGCAGCGGCACGAGTTGGCTGCCCTGGAACGGATACGACTCTGGCACGTTCCACTCCTCGCGCTTGAGCGTCACCTGGCCCTGGTTGCGTGGCAAGCCATAAAAGTCGGCGCCATTCTCACAAGCGAATGCCTGCAACAGGTCGAGCTTGCCCATGGCTTCGAACGCTTCAGTGTACAGCTCCAACGCCGCGTGGGCCGAGTAGATGCCAGCACAGCCGCAGCCTGACTCCTTCTTGCTCTGCACGTGCGGAGCGCTGTCCGTGCCGAGGAAAAACTTGCGACTGCCCGATGCCACGGCGTCCAGAAGCGCCTGTCGGTGCTTCTCTCGCTTAAGCACGGGCAAGCAGTACTTGTGAGGGCGCAGTCCGCCCTGGAAGATTGCGTTGCGATTGTACAGCAAGTGCTGCGGCGTGATGGTGGCCGCGACCGTGGCTGGCGCCTGCAGCACAAACTTGGCAGCTTCCTCGGTTGTAATGTGCTCCATCACGATCTTGAGCTTGGGCGCCTTGGCCACCAGTGGCTTTAGCACTCGCTCGATGAAGCACGCTTCACGGTCGAAGACATCGACAGTTGGGTCAGTGACTTCACCGTGCACCAGCAGCGGCATACCAACGTCAGCCATGGCTTCGAGCGCTGGCAGCACGTTGTCGACCTTGGTCACGCCCGAATCCGAGTTGGTCGTAGCGCCCGCTAAAAGTGACACAATACAAAATGATGAATCAGTCGTTGTACCTCTTTCATCCCACTTCAAGGTCGCAAGACGCACCAGGATACAGCTTGACGGCGTGGATCTTGCCGGTGGCAGCGGCTTTGCGGATCTCCTCGGGCGTGGTGTGATCCGTCATGTACAGCGTCATGAGGGGCTCGAACGTGGGCTTGTGCGCTTCTGGCACGTGCGCCAGGATGCGCTCGCGGTACGCAAGGGCCTGTTCGGTCGTCGTCACCGGTGGCACAAGGTTCGGCATGACAATGCATCGCGCGAACTGCGCCGCCACATGTGGTACCGTGAGCTTCAGGGAGTCATCGCCATCGCGCAGGTGATGGTGGAGGTCATCAGGGCGCCCCTGGAGCGTGATGGTCGTGGTCGACGCCATGGCAGTGGACAGGTTGTGGCACAAGCTGTTGATGAAGATTCCCCGTCTCGAACGAGCGGCTCTCAGTCGACTCAGCATCGACAGCAGTGAGCGAGCCAGTAGAGCGCAAAACCAACGGGTCGGGCTGAGTCGACGGGCCCACGGAGGCAGTCAACTGTCAAACGAACATGCATGGAGGCAAAGCAGCTAACAACAACAGCGGCGCGTTGAGAAATCTCTCCAATGGTGCGTTTAAGAACTTTTAAACTGGCACTGCTACAAGGGCCGCTACGCAAATGTGATGGTGTAGTTGACCAACAACAGAAGGGGTACCCCTGTTTAGTTGTACAAGACAATACCCTCGAACTTGGTCTGGAACCACTTGATGGCATCGTCCTTGCGAAGACGGTGTGGGGCACCGACACGCGACTGCTGGATCTTGCGGCGCGACACACGGGCACCTGGGCGGTTGAGGACGACGAAGAAGTCCATGCCGTAAATGCCGGTCGATGGGTCGTACTTGATGCCCAAGTCAATGTGTTCCTGGATACCGAAGCCGAAGTTGCCGGTGTCCGAGAAGTTGCGCTTCTGGAGTTCGTACTCCTTCACCTTAAGGCCACGGTCCAAGATTTCGTTGGCGAGTTCACCGCGCACGGTAACGTGGCACGAGATCTTTTCGTTACGACGAATGCCGAAGGTACGCACGGTGTAGCGAGCTAAGAGAAGAGACAAAACGGCGTTAGCATCAAACAACGCCATGATCCTAGCGCCAAGCCAACGGCACGGGCTGTCGAGGACCCAAGAGCAGAGATGGATCGGGCCCAACGAAGGAGAAAAGCAAGCTAGCTTGGGGAGGACATGACGACTGCGTGGACGACCCGACTTCACAAGCACAACGGCGATGTGTACAAACAAGCACACGCGCACGTCCGGAGATCCCCGCTAGCTGTTCCAATGGGACACGCCAACGGTTCACCACAATCGATCGCTTGATTGGGATTTACCGTCCACGACAGTGACTTTCCCGTCGAATATGGAGACAGCGATACCAGTGGACACAGTCACACCGCAGCGAGCCCGTCATCCACACACGCCACATGAACTCCCTTAACGCACGCGATCGGGGATGCAAGCAGCTCTCTCTCCTCCCAGCGAGAGCAGAACCACCCACCCAGAAAGGTCGTCAGTTCAAGCACAACGGCGCACCGCTCCCCACTCAGCTCGCACACACAGTCACGCCACACGAAACCCAAACGCTCATGTTGGTGGTGCTGGTGGGGCTGGTTGCTTTCCTGCCGTGGCCCGGGTAAGTAGCCCTTTCGAGCTTCTTTCCATTTGCTATGGTCCTTCCAGCGCGTAGCGCGGCCTTCAGGCCAAGAAATGCTTACCCTTGGAGTAGCATGGCTTCTGGCCCGTCAATTGCTCCAACACACGAGCAGCGCGGGTCAACTTATCGCCGGATTCACCAACGCAGCAGTTGATCACGAGCTTGTCGACTTTGATGTCGCGCATGACATTGTTGCTCTTGTCGCCAGCCTGAACAGCATTGAAGACGTCAGATCGAGCACATGGAAGACGAATTGATGCTCCTGCACTCGGTGATCGTGACATGCACGCACGCATGAGGCGCAGGGCTCCTAGGCAGCACGAGGCAGACGCACCATCTTGTCTGTGTTCTGGAGGAGATTTCAGAAGTAATTTATCTGCACGCGTGGCGGCGCCACCAACGGCCCGAGACCACTCATCCAGGCCAACCAAAGCGGTGAGGGTGGTGTGGCCCACACCACCCAACAAACGCCACTCAAATCCGCAAAGCCAGGGCAGTAACAATGCGTACCGGTATATACCGTCCCGTATGGTACGATTTCGGGAAACCACCGTACAACAAGGGATATACGGGACACGGTAATGAAACGAGGGATTGATAATATGCGGGATTGCGTTCCGTGTGACGAGGAATTTTGTGGTGGCTTGAGTGTGTTGAGTGCACCAAGACATGGTGAAGCGCGGATCACAACTGGTGAGTCCTCATGCACACTCAGCCAACGTCGCACTTGATCATGAAAAGGAGAGAGGATACAGCTCAAAGCACGTGATTCATATTACGACTATTCTTACATAAGGATGTGTATTCTTCAGAACTTGCTTGTTTGTTGCAGCTCGATGAACCCCCAAGCTCGACCACGCTTGAACGTCAGCTCATACCGCTCCTGGTCCACTTCGCTGAACTCCAACTTGTGAATCGTACCATCGCGATCCTCACAGATGCAGCAGTGCCATGGCGTCTTCGGACG
>NSDO01000325.1:0-13588 GCA_002286825.1 Lagenidium giganteum
AGTTTACTGGGTGCAAAATTTTAAAAATATGCGTGAGTTCGGAGGCGTAAATCTTAGGTGCGCTGGCAGTAATTTGCTGGGAAAGTAAATCGGAGACTTGATATGAACGAATCTGATTGGTCGAGCTTATCATGGAAAATCGTCGATAAGAATTCAAGGTTTTTTCATATCGACGATTTTCCACGTTAAGGCGCTTGGTGGGTTAAGGAAAATAACGAACAGAATTATTGCTTAGAGCTGGTAGGGCCTATTTATCCTACAATGTAACCTCTGTGGCCCTACAGAATTAATGTGTGCCACCCCAGTTGGGCACACATCCCTGGTAGTGTGGTCCACACTACGACACGGTGTCCCTGACCCTATGTGGGACACCCAAATATGTGATGGGGAGCACGCCCCATTACAGTCTGACCCACCAACGTTCTCGGAAGACTACAAGATCACTGATTTAGCCGACCGCCTGCCACCAAGCCTCGTGGACCGCAGCAGCGCAATCCACGATCGTGGAGAACCCGTGAACGACGAGATACTGACGACCATGATCAACAACCACATCCCTGCGACCCGAGACACCGGTACATCCACCGAGACGGCTCTGCCTGCCGATGTAGGAACCACAACTGGGGGTGGCCAACTGGGCCCTGGCAGTGACGCTGGTGGATGGTACGACTGGCACGTGGACACCAGGCTCGGCGACCAAGACGTATGGTTGCTATCGCTGTCATAGCTCCAACCATGTAGTGGCTGACCGCCCACTTCCACCGTCTCCTAACCAAGGACCACCACCAGCCAAGTCAAGCGGCAACACGTTCGATCACTCTTGATGTAGCCTTCCTGAACTTGGGCTATGCACGCGGCGTTGTCCTCGTAGATCTTGATTGGAGGTTGATCTTCTTGAACACCGAGGCCTTTTCTGATGAACTGGATGAATCGTCAAATTCAGACGCATTCGCGGCACGCTTCATAGAGAGCGACAATCTGAGACTGATTTGTGGACGTTGTTGCGAGTGTTGCTTGGTTGACTTCCACGAGATAGCTGCATGTGCGGCGATGAACACATATCCCGTCTGCGAACGGGCCTTGTGTGGGTCTGAGAGACATCCTGCATCGGCATAGCCGCATACATTGTCAGTACCAATTTGGAGGAACCATGTGATTGATCTCCTCTACGATACTACAAACCGTATTCCTTGGTCTTTGCCAGATATCTGAGGTGTTGCTTAATGCCAGAACAATGGCTTTTGGTGGGTTCTGATGAGTAGCGTGCAAGCACGCTCACAGCAAAAGCGATATCTGTGCGCGAACAGTTGGCAAGGTACAAGAGAGCGCCGATGGCCTCTCTTACGGGTACTTCTCACCAAGGACTTCTTCACTGTCGCGTCTTGAGCCGTAGACGTCACTTTCTGGCTTCAGGTTTCGCACTACCATCGGAGTCTTAGTGACTCTTGAGACCTCCGTCATGCTAAAGCGTTCCAGCAGCTTAGCGATGTAGCTTGCCTGATGCAACAGTATCCCCGTCGAGATCTGGCGGACCTGGATTCCCAGACAGAATGACCGTTTGCCAAGGTCTTTCACCTTGAACTCGACCTTCAATGCTGTCATCGCAGCTGCTACTGCCGCGTCAGTGCCCACCATGACGATGTCATCAACATAGATCCAAATAATGGCGATCTCCGCGCCACTTTGTTTGACGAACAAACATGGGGAGCACTCGTGTGTATGGAAGTAGAGAGAAGTGCAAGTACCAGATTCTGCCAGCTTGCTTCAACCCATAAAGAGACCTGTGCACTCTGACACATGGGAGTTTCAACGTTTTCTCCCCCTCGACACGTAACCCGCTGGAACCCTCATGTAGAGCTCGACGTCAATGACTCCGTATACGTAAGCGGTCTCAATGTCTGCTTGTTTTACTTCCATACGGTTCCTGGCAGCGAACGCCAACCACCACCTGAAGGTTGTCATGGTCGGAATAGTCACCTCCGAATCTCTGGGTGAAGCCTTGGGCAACCAGCCGTGATTTGAATCAGATCACGTTGGCTGTTTGGTCTCTCTTGCGAGTGAAAACCCAACGGCATCCGGTCGGCTTGTGGTTGCGAGGACATTCTTGAACTTCCCCAAAAACCTCGCGATCGATGAGCGATTGCAGTTCAGCCTTGATTGCAGCCTTCCACTTGGGCCAATCAGGTGAGTACTTACAGTCGCGCACCGTCTGAGGATCGGATTCGTCGTACAGAGCCAGGAATGCACTTACGTTGACTTCTGCCTAAGTATCTGCAATTGCGTCGACCTAAGATACTGGCACTTCAGCGACTGTGTCGTCGGACACTTCAGCTTTCGAGCGTCGCTTTCTTGGTACAAGATCTTTCCATCCTTTCGGACGACCACGCTTTTCTTCAGCGGAATGATCGTTGACGCTTGGCTCGAATCAATCGGCACTTTGGCCGGATAGATCAAAGCTTCGTTCAACTCAGATCGCGTTACGCGTTCAGAAGCAGCTAAGACATCGGGAGCACTCCGAGCAATGCGATGGAGATGCAAAATGCGTCGAGCATCCTTCTCGCCTTGGCATTTCGTACGGGGCTTTGTGCAATTGGTTGTGCTCAAAGTCGAACGTTTCACGCGTTTTCCCGTTGGCATCACCCATCTTGGGGAATATCGTCTCATCGAACGCATACATTGTGATATGTGCGGTGAGTAAGTCCCCCATTTGTGGACTGAGGTATCTGACGATCGATGGAGATTGTAATCCAACGTAAATCGCTAGTTGGCGCTTCGGTCTCAACTTGGTACGAAGGTGCGGCGGGATTGGCACATACATAGCGCTTCCGAAGCGTAGGTGGGAGACGGATGTAGGAAATCCATGGACAAGTTCATAGGGCGACAGAGCGTTTCCAGCGGACGGCCGAAAACGAATCCGGTCACCAGCATGTAGAACCGCATGTCCCCAGCACGACAAGGGCAGATTGGATAGCAACAGCAACGGGCGCGCTATCATCTGAATCTGCCTCACGAATTCTCTGCATTCGTGTTGTGTGCGCTATCACGCTGTTGTCAAATGACAATGTTGTTTGTGTGTTGCCGAACAAGCCGTCTAGTTATGCTGTTCGTGCTGTTGCCAAAAGAGCCCACTCATATTAATAGTCAGGTCGAAGCTCGACAGCTCGACCACGACGGAAATCGAGCCAATCCCGCGCTGTCGTTCACGGTTCCCACGTGCAGGCTCCTGACCGAGAGGGCCTCGCTTGGTTGGGCGACAGACGCATGTTTTAGGTTTCCAAACGGTTGACGCCAACGTTTCTGTGAGACACGCAACATCCGTCAGGGTTCGCATTCATCATCTACACTTGCCACGGACGACCACACATCAAGATGAAGAATGAGCAACGAATCCTTGCGTGAATCATCGGGGCGCTCGCCGCATGCGTCGCCGACAAGAGGCGGTGGCCTTCTGCGAAGTTCAAGTTGTTCTTCGTCAGAGCCCGTGCATGGCACCGCGTCCGTCGCCACATTCCGTTTGACGCAGAATGGTTCCAGTCAAATTTACCTTTTAGAGCGCGCACTATTCGACATGATTGGGGACAAGGTCCGCGAGCATTGGCGCGAGCATCATCCACCACTGCGCTCAAGCACTCGCTACGGTGTCAGTCAACGTGTCGGGTACATTGCTCTATCTGGCGGGTGCTGGAAGCGTATGCAATGCAGGCCAGCGTGTTCGGATTGGAAAGTCGCAGTCTGTCAAGAATGCTCATGAAGTGGTTGCCGTGCTTGCTGCGATGGCTGATGAAGTAGTTTGCATTCTTAACAACGGACACCACTGGCACGAGGTGCGTGATGGCGCTCGTGGACCATCTAGGTCGTTTCATGCTCCACTCAATCCGGAATGGATCTCAAAATGACCAATCTGTCTTCAATCGATCTCGCTTCGGCGAGAACATTGCTCGAATTCTGCCAATGGGCACTGCAATTGTTGCGTATGCGGGTTACAAGTTGTTGCCAACTGGGATGTCTCCGTATCTAACCACCTCGCCATGAATAGCCACCACCCCAACAGCGCAGATGAGTGCACTTGCGATTCGGGAATGTATTAAGCGTTACGTAGCTTGACAGCAACGGATCATGTCTACAGATGTTATTACCAGTGCTATCGATGTGTCGTTGGTGTCTTTAATTGTATCTTGGACATTGTGCAGCATATCTTCGATAGCATCGACACGACGCTCAATCGCACCCGGTTGATCACACGTAGCAGCAACGGCTTCAGCCAGTTTAGACACGGCATCTGCCAGATCAAACTTGCGGCGCTTGCTCTCCCTTTTCATGGATGCAGACGCGGACGTGGGCGGTTGCTGGTTGGCTGTGTGCCCATTGTTGACCGGCATCATGGGTCCGTCATGTGCCTGAGGCGGCACCGTGGATTGACCGTAGTCATGGTTTCCTAAACCACGATAATCATTAAACGTGTCAACAAGCCGCTCCCAGAAGGGAGCGTAGACAATGGGAGATGTCGTGTCATTGAATGTTTTTGACACTTGAGTACGAATGTTGTCGTAGGTTTTCTGGAGAGACAATAAACTTGTTCTTTGCTTGCTCTTGAGTGCAGTCCACGTGATGAAGCTTCCGCATATCCTTGGCAACCTCTGACCAAGCAAGCTCAAGCTCGGCATTGCTCTTGGAGCCATGAAACCGCGAGCGATACTTTATTATACGAAGGTTGATCGGACTCTCGGTCATATCCGCTGCCCATCCGCACCGCTCGGTCACTTGGCAAAAACAAACTAAAGTCTATGTCAGATAATAAGCGGCTTAATCATTTTGCTGTGGATTTGGCAGGACTGGGATAATGACAAAATCCTTCAGCAACCGAGTAACAACTCGTCAGGCGGGTCTGGAGAATATTCATTATTCATCGAGTACAATCGTTGCTCTCGAAAAAACGATATCAACAAAAGCATCTACTCATCCATGTGAACAGGAACTGCATCTGTCTGGTCAATGAACATCTGCTCCACTGCGATACAATGTCGCTCATACCGTTTCCATTTTGCGCTGTCGAATGCATCGAGCGCTGCGTGCGCCAATGTCTCCACCTCGGTAAGTGAGAATGAAGTGTTATGCTTTGCGACGTGCCTCTTCACACATCCCCAAACTAGCGGACTTTGCTGGCTTGTTTTCGGCCGTCGGAGTGGAGTGGTAGGTCGCACGATCAATGACGATGACTGAATGCTTTGGTACAACCGGGAAAACGCGTCGCCGCATCCAGTCCAAGAAAACACTTGCGTTCATCTCGCTGTGATAGTCAGAGTCTCTAAGTGCCTTTCTGCCTCTGAATATCAGTTTTGCTCCTTCCACAAATCCACTGGCTCCGCCAATATGTGACAAATGATGGATCTCTCGCCTTTGCCTTGGGGTACAGACAGACCTCCTTGCCCCTCATCATCCAGCCAGACGCTCTTCGGCGTCATATTTTTGTTGACCCAGGTCTCATCCTGGTAAAATATCTGGCGCCCTTCAGCACGATATAATCTGACTCGTCGAATGTACGAAGCACGCTGAGCCGCGATGGACACACTCTCCTTCAAATTGTCGTAGTACGTGCGCCTGTCGCCATAAGTAAAGTGCATCTGCGTTGTCCAAAATCGATAAAGTGTTCATCGACTCCATTTCCACCCTAACATGCGTGTGCGGGGCTTCAACTCCGACGCCTTGAGCAGCGTGTCAACTGTGACGTGTTCTCGGTTTGCCTGCATCTCAAACATTGTCTTTCGGACGCCAGGGACAAACCGCAGAGGCACTTCCATTTGCTTTTGACGACTGTCGCCTTCGTCAAAAGGCTCGTCACTCTCAAGTCGCTTCCTTAAACTCACCACTGTTTGACGGTTGATGCCAAACACAGTTGCCGTGCAAACCACAGGCTGCGATACATTGATTCCTTTTTCATTTCTTCGCTTCTTCTTCAAGGTATGAACATCGGTCATTGATGGCAACTGCTGTGTCTTCGGAGATCTTGCGATAGCGTCGCTTTCTCTTTTCCAACGCCATCTTGCCCAAGCGCTTCCACACGCTGTGGGCATCCGCCTGCCCTCCGACAAAGTTCAGCTCCTCTCTCTCCCTTTGATTGATCATCCTGCCAGTGGGCAGCTCGGCGCGAGCGGTATTTTGGGCGTCGCGGCTTTTTTGGCTCATGCCCTTTTTTGCACAATCCAAGCCGCTTATTATCTGTCATAGACTTTAGTGTCGGACGCAACACAGCGCGTGCTGGCATTCTGCTGAGTGCGATTGTGGAATGTACCCCTTTGCGGAAGCTGAAACACGCAACATACCACGATGACATCGGATATCGTCGTTCGTGGGGAATCATCGTGGTCGTACTTCGACCTGACCCTAATACGGCTGCGAAATGAGCATTCGCATGATGCTGTTGTCATACATTCAAGTGGAATACGTTGACACTGAAAGCAACGGCAAAATCTCCAATCGAAATATTGCGAAGAACAATCCGTCCAAAGTCGCGCATATGCCAGACAGCCACTTCCAAGTGTGCAACGAATACAAGTTTTACCCTCCTATAAGGGTTTCAAAGAGCGAGAGAAATTGATCTCATCAAATTATTGAGCGCATTGCAAACGCACTGGGTTTTCACCTAATGAAGGTTTTCCCGCAAAGACACTCGAACAACACAGCCACGCTAAGTAGCCCAAAGAACTAAGTAGACAAAAGAACTAGCGGCAACGACGCATTCTATAATAACTCCAATTTAAACACCTCTCATTGAGGGAGGGTGTTGATGTACCATCAATATCACTAAGAAATTTTCAAGGAGAATATTTACGCGTGTACGTACCACTCGCGTAATATCAGCGCAGAATAACTCGATTTGCTACTTCGACTGTACCGTTGGCGAACGGACAGTTAGCCGTGGTGACATGATGGCCGGCTCCCACGAGCTGCCGAAGGCCATCGACCCCTTGATTCTTGAAGTTTGGGATGCTCATGTGCATCCTGTTTGAACCGCAGAAGAGCTGCTGGAGGTCTCCAGCGGTTGTCGGGGTGGCATTGCAACGAGGCCGGTGCAAGATGCCATCGAAATGACACGCCCACACCGCGTTGCTTTGGTCTGGAAAAACGAACACTTTCCTGGGTGGAGCATCAAGCCGAAGTCTTCACACAGCTGCAGCACCTTTCCAGTACCTCAAGCAACCCGTCCTCCGTGTTCGCGTACCTGACGATGTCGTCCAATCAAGCGAGCCGACCTCGGTACAATAGCTCTCCAAAGATGATTTCCACCACACCTTGGCAATAGGCAACTGCATCCGTTGCACCCATCGGCACACGACACGGCGTGTAAACGCCTCGGTGCGTCGCAAACGAGAACGCGAATCCTCATGCAGCGGCGGCTGCCAGTATCCTCGGAACCAATCCAGCAGGAAATAGACGACTGATCAATTTAATTGCGTGGCGGCGACGTCACGATGTGGCATCGGCCACGGCATGGGCTCCGTGCAGGCATTAACTGCGCGCGTGTCCACGGTCATGCGGAACGCACCGAGCTTCTTCTTGGCCACAATCCGCGGTGGCGACGACCAGCGACTGCGATGGTTCTCAACCACGAGACCTGCAACAACGAGTGCAGCGACGTGTTCCTCCAGGAACATCTGGTGTAACGGCGGATAGCGTCGCACCTTCAACCTGACAGGTACGGCACCCGGTCGCACTCGAACTTGCATCGGCGGCACACGCACCGGAGGGTCTCTGCCGAACTCGGTGCGGTAAACATCGGCGAATCACACGAGCAGGGAACGCAACTTCGTCGCTCCGGCGATGCTCAGGCCCTGCGATTCCGCTTAGCCAACTTGGCTTCGAGGATCTCGACCACCTTCTCCGTTGTCACATCTTCCAGACAGTGTGGCCTTCCGCCATTCTTCTTGCGAAGGCGCGTAAGCGAGCAAATCCTGCTGCTCTTCTGTAAGATGAACGTGCCAAAGGCAGCGCTGAGGTCAAATGCTGTTGCCGCCAACACGGCAGGCTCCACATCAACTTCGTCTTCAACATCTTCGTCGTCATCGAGCGCACTATCGACACCTTCGTCTTCTCCGAATGCTCGCACCTGCAGCTGCAGCAAGCGTCGCGGCAATCCCGCACCAACCCCGGGAATTGCACCTTCCTTGTCACCTTGATCTTGGAGTTCAGCACTCTAGCAGGAGAAAGGGACCAACTCACGCGTGCTGGAAAAATGGACATCGAGCTCCTTCTCGCCGTACTCTACAATCTGTGGGTGCTTGAAGTTACGATTGCCCTTCGGGCACTTTGGAAAGCTAGACTCGATCGTATGTACCGCCCGCAGATCGGACTCACACCGACTTTATAGCCTCCTATCTGCGACACTGGCCACCACCACGAGCCCCCCACCCCTACCAGGCACGTCGAACCAGACCACCGTTCTCGTTTTCGACGGGGGTAGTAGGGGCAATCCTGGGTCTGTGGCGGCAGCGGGTGAGCTCGTCTCCATTCATGAGCGTCCTTCGGTCTTCTGGATAGGCTACCAGTACGACCCACGCTTGGTAACCAACAATGACAGGGAAGCGCAAGAGTCTCCGAGAACGTTTTGCACGCACTCGACAACTCGTTGGTGTGGTCGGCGTCCGCAGGTGGCACCATCATCACCGCGCCCATAACAAGATGGCGGATGCGGCAGGCAACCATGCGATTGACACGAAACGGTCTGGGGATGGTCCTCCGGAGGCGCAACACCAGGTAATCATCGCATATCTGGAAAATGATATGGATGCCTTGGGCAAGACCAGGCACACAGCTAATTCGGCGACAGCGCGCACGGTTGCGCGCCACTCTCGCCGAACCTACGAGCCGCAGCCCTTAGGCCCGGAATCTGCGTGAGGTGAGGCCTGCAACAATACACTACTACTACTACTTGTCACTTTGATCTTGGCATCGCCCGACCAGCGAGACAAACGAATTTCGGGACTGCAGCGCATTCACCAGTCCTCTGGAAACCAACGATGTGTCAGCTCGAGAATCTAGCAGCATCCGCTGGACGGCTAAACCATCCACGTCAGCGGCAATCGTGCCACCATCTTCTCCCGCGGGTGCCTCTTCCACCTCCGCTTCCTTGGGCTCAAGCACGCAGGGCTCTTCCAATCCGCGCATCGCGGGACCGGCGCCATCTTCGTTCTTCCGACGCGCGCCTCACCAGGCTGCACGCTCGGGCAATCGTGCACCATGTGATCAGGCGACTGGCATTTGAGGCAGTTGCGCGGAGCGGGCTTTGGCTTGTCTGCAACTGGCGGGACCTTTGGCTCCTTCCGTCCTTCTTCAGGCTTCCGTGCTGGTGGCTCGCGGCGTGGCGGCTGCGGCTCTCGCTTCACCATGGCAGGCTGCCAGACAAGAAACGCTTCAGCAAATTGGTGAGCCAGGCCGACTTCATCGCCTTGTGCTGCTCTTGGGCCAGCTTGGCTTGCACGGCTTGCTGGAACTCCTGTGGCTCCAGTGCGGTAACCAAGTACTTTACGAGTTTCTTTTGTTCTCTTGCAAACATTACTGAGTCCAGGTTGCGTCCAGGTTGAGTTCTTCGAGAATCTTGTGCATATCGGACTGCAAGTCACCCATACGCCTTCGTGCGTCAAGCAGCGATGTATCCATGCGCAGAAGAGGCATTCAGTTGTCTACCGCGGCATAATCCTCGTACTCTGGGGCGGTTGCTTCAGCAAAATACGTGATCCATTCCGCTTCTGTTACTTCGTCAACCGGCTTGCGCAGCTCATACATGCAAATGAGCTTCTTCGTACGCACTTCGATACACGCCCCCACGGGCATCACGAACGGCTTGCTGTACGGTGTTTCAAAGGCGGCGAGGGCGTAATCGTACGTCTCGTATGCACGCTCAAACGCACGCCGATCCTTCATGGTACTTCCTTGGTACCTTGGTGGTGTTGGCAGTTGTGGGGCATTCGTCAGCCTCCACGCTCCTGCATCTTGGGAGACGTCCTGTTCCAGCCCCCTGACACGATGGTTCGTGTCCGTGCACGATTGCTTGCAAGCAAGCTAGGCAAGAGGACGCTTCATGAGTTCGTGCAAGAGTTCCCGTATCTCAGGGCGGCTAACACCGCGGAGTCCATGATGGTGACCATCTTCGTGGAGGGTCTGCGCCAGAACCCGGCGCGCCTCCAACTGGTTCGGAAGATTCCGGGCACTCTAGATGAGGCGATTCGTATCACATTCCCGTTCGCACTCCTGTGCGAGAAGAATACTCGCACAGGAGTGCGAACGGGAATGTGCCCATTCCTGGTGACGGCGCGGCACCAATGGACCTCAATGGGGCCGACCGCGCAGGTCGAAGCAACGTGCGTTGCTACAATTGTGACCGCMTGGGTCACATCGCTAGTGATTGTCCCCAGACGAAGGGGCGACAAGTCGAAGAAGTTCGACAGGAAGGGGTCAAGCCCCAAGTCTGGCGGTCCCGCCAACAAGGCAGTCAAGTTTGTCTTGCCGTCGGCGGGAAACGAGAAACCTCAGTAGGGGCGGGACTCCCTACGGAGGATGTGGCTCGCTGCCACGATGAACACGAGGTTCATATGGGCAGCGCAGTCCCAGTGATGGCCATGGCTGGCGCGCGCCTACCATCACGTTCCGAGTTGTTGGTCTACGAGACCAAGGTGAAGGGAGTCAGTCGCACACTCCGTGCGTTAATCGACTTTGGCACGTCAGAGAGCTTCTGCAGAGCCGAGACGCTGCAGGAGTATCCCCACGTGTGGGATGCAGTGACGCGGTCCGGGAAGACCGTGGCTGGCCGTCTCGCGACGGGCACGGTCGAGAGATTACCTGAGGTGATCGCAGATCTCCGTGTGCTGTTCAGTGATTTTGACGGCACGGAGCGGTTCGTGGTCATCAGCATGGATGACCGATATGATTTGATCGCTGGGATCAAATGGCTTCGCAAGCAACAACCTTGCGTTGATTGGAAAACGGGCGAAGCTTTCTCGTCCCTCGCTTCAGACGAAGCTACTCGGGAGAAGAAGCGTCCGTTTGACGCTTGCAGTGCGATTCGATCATGTGATTGACATACTCCCACTGATGTGGGCGAGCGACGGAGTCTGTGTGACTCGTTGCGAGTTGAAAAGTGCGCAGCCGGAACGCCTGATAATGCACAGAGTGACCCGAGCAAGAGTGGTTTGCTCGAGCGTCAGGGAGCTCGACGCCAAGTGCCCAAGCCAGCCAGAGAATTGCGGCTTGGATCCCGACACCGATGTGTCGGCGGGCGATCAGGATATCGCGAGGGTTGGTGACTGTGTGTCACGAGACGGCTGTGTGCCACGGTGGACTGAGGTGAAAAACACTACAACGAGCGATCGACAGCGCAATCGGCAGTCAAAAGACAGAAAGGGCAGCTGTGTGCTGCCACAGTGTGGTGCTATGTGCACTTGGGGCGGCGCCTTGCGCGCAAGCGATCAACGGATCGCACAGGGATCCGGCAACCGCGTGTCGCCAATGAGGGATGTTGCCCACATGGAGATCTTAGTACCCACCGCCTTCGAGGCCGAAGAGCTCCAGGAGCTCAATTCCGCATCAAACGCTGATGAGGGAGTGCTTAAAACAGACAAACACCGACGTTTTCGAGAGCAAGATTGGAGTGCGCTCAAGGATAACCCTGCTTATCCGCTCCTGGTGGAGTTCGCGGATGTCTTCTCGACGGACGCACCCCAAGAACGGCCACCAGATAGGAGGATCTCTCATGAGATAGACTTGGAGCCGGGCTCCAAATACTGCGTCACGCGGCCGCATCCTCGCGAACTTGTCGAAGCGATCGACGCCTTCTTCGCGAAACGTGCGGCGGCAGGACACGTGCAAGAGAGCACGTCGCCGCACAGCAGTCAGACCTTTTGCGTCAGAAAGGCGACGGGAGGGTGGAGGATTGTCCACGTGTTCAATAAATTGAACGATGCGATCATTCCGGTGAAAACACCCATCCCTCAACAGGATGTGCTGATTTACGGCATGCAGGGAAGCACCGTCTTCAGTCCCATGGATCTCATGGATGGATTTTACCAAATCCTGATGCCTCGTAAGGACATCCCGCTCACAGCGGTGAGCACACCCAGCGGCATGCTGTGGGAGTGGCTAGTGATGCCACAAGGTCTCAAGAACGCACCGGCGACGTTGAATCGCCTCGTTCTTAGTGTGATGCGTGAGCATCGAACCTATGCTCCGTCGTACTTTGATGACGTCTTTGTCCACAGCAAAGCCGTGGACGGTAAATCTGCCTTCGAGATGCACTTGCATCATCTGCGACTCGTCTTGATGACGACGCGGCGGCACAAGTTGTACGCTAACTTGAAGAAGTGCATTTTCTTCGCCGACGAGATCCCAGTGTTGGGATGCTTTGTCGGAAAGAATGGCGTGCGCGCCGACCGAAAGAAGGTCGGCGCAGTGGCGGACTGGCCTGTGCCGGCGGATGCCCAGGGCCTGCGCAAGTGGTTAGGGCTGGCCAACTACTTGCATCGATATGCGGCTAACTACGCAGCGTTGGCCAAACCGTTGAGCGACTTACTCAAGAAGGATGCCGAATGGCATTGGGGCAGCGTCGAGCAGGACGCCTTCGATCGCATCAAAGCGAGTCTCATGCAAGCGCCAATCTTGGCGTTACCCGACCATTCGCGGTCGTTCAGCGTCCTGCGTGACGCTTCGGACTTTGCAATTGGCTGTGCACTGATGGAGCCAGACTCTGACGGTCGAGATCGCGTGATCTCTTATCAGAGCAGGCAGCTGAAGGCTGCCGAGGTGAACTACCCCGTACACGACAAGGAACTCCTTGCTATCAAGTACGCCTTGATGAAGTTCCGTGTGCACTAACTGGGCGGACGCCCATTTGTGGTCTACACCGACCACGCATCGTTGCGCACTGCAACCAAATCGCCACACCTCTCGCAGAGGATGGCGCGATGGCGTGCGTTCCTTGCTGAATACAACTTCAGCGTCGAATACAAGCCTGGTAAGGCGAATGTCCTTGCCGACGCGCTGTCGCGTCGTCCCGACATGGAGCCGGTCTCTCGACGGCGTGGAGGTTCGCGTGACCACCCGAAGTCGCCGTCCGCGTAGACGTCGAGTGTCCGAAGCAACGCGAGGACCTCCTTCTCGACTGCGTTGGCAGACGTCGAGTGTCCGAAGCAACGCGAGGACCTCCTTCTCGACTGCATGGTATGCAAGCTCGTTGTCCTTGAGGACGCGACTGACGAAGCGAACGGGCATCAGGATCTTATCGTGCTCCTGCATTACCGCACTCGCTATTGCCCAGTCGTTCGCGTAGAGCACGATTACCACATCTTTGGTCGCGTCGAAGTGCTTCAAGATCGGTGCACTGACAAGCTTYGYCTTCRGCTTCGCGAACGCGTGGATAGSYCCGGATAAGCGCGGGTGGTCAACCTGGAGTGAGAAGTGTTCTTCCTTCAGCTCGTAGAGGACGGTGGCGTACACCGCGAAATCCTCGATGAAGCGGTGGTAGTAGTTCAAACTGCCGAGGAAGCTTTGCATTCCCTTAAGTGTCGTCGGAAATGCTAAGTTCACGAGTTGGTCCAAGTTC